>UESW01003112.1:0-55957 GCA_900491605.1 Calamus simplicifolius | reverse complement strand
TGTTCCTTTCGGAACCCATATTTTCTTAGCTTTAAATTTTAGCTTGTTGTTTTTTAATGTTTTGCATTCAAAGGATTTGTGACCTTTTTCATTACATTTAAAACATGTTATATTACCTTGGTTGGCTTTTACAAAAATATTCTTTAGTGATTTCTGTTTTCTTAGTGTGTTATATCCTAGCCCAGCTTTATCAAAAACAGCTTTTTGACTATCTAGGATCATGTTAAGTTTAGTTGAACTTAATGTGAATTTCTCAACAATGTCCTTATATTTTTTAACATCTTTCTTAAGAGAGTCAATTTCTTTAGCTTGCTGTTCTTTATCTAAAGCTAGAGTTTCTATTTCATCTTTTAAGTCTTTAGTTAAGTTTGTAGTTTCAGATTTTAATGAATCTAATTCTTGATTAAGATTATCTCTTCTTTTTCTTAATTTTTCTTAGCTTAACTTCTTTTCATTTTTACTTTTAGCTAAACTAACATTATCATTTTTCACAGATTTAAATTTCTTTTTCAACAATTTAAAATCTATCATTAGTTCATTAAAAGCTTCAAACATTTCATCAAATGTAAACTCATTGTCGGAGGTTTCGGAACTTACCTCGTCATTGTCGTCGTCGTTGGCCATGAAACAAATATTTGCAACCTCTTTTTGTTCTTCTTCTTCGGAAGAAGATTCATTGCTGTCAGTCCATGTTGCAACATATGCCTTCTTCTTTTTCTTGAAGGTCTTTTTCAATTGTGGACAATCATATCGATAATGCCCCGGTTTCTTACACTCATAACATATCAAGGGGTCTTTCTCTTTGTCCTTGTCCTTATCTTTCTTTTCCTTTTCTCCTTCCATTTTGTTTCCAAATTTATGTTTTGGAAGGGTTTCTTTTTCCTCAAAAATCTTCTAAACTTCTTGGCCAAGAGAGCAGTTTCATCATTATCTTCATCACTATCATCACTGCTGCTCTCTTCCAATTCTGCAGTCTTGAGGGCAAAAGTTTTCCTTCTTTTGTTTCCTCCTCAACATGCTGCCTCATTGTCAATTCGTGGGTCATGAGAGATCCTAGAAGCTCCTCTAAGGGTAGTGCATTGAGGTCTTTGGCTTCTTGGATTGCTGTGACTTTTGCCTCCCACGATCTTGGCAATGACCTGAGTATTTTGCGAACAAGATCAGCATTAGTATAAACTTTTCCTAAACTTTTCAAACCATTCACTATATCGGTGAATCTAGTGAACATGCATGTGATGGTTTCAGCTTGTTCCATTGTGAACAATTCATATTTATGAACCAAGATATTTATCTTTGATTCTTTTACTTGGTTTGTTCCTTCATGTGTGACTTCCAACCTATCCCATATTTCTTTAGCGGAATTACAAGTAGAGATGCGGTTGAATTCATTTGAATCTAAGGAACAATATAAGATATTAATGGCTTTGGCATTAAGTTGAGCCATTCTCCTATCATTATCATTCCAATCCCTTTCGGGCTTTGGAACAATAGTGCCATCAATAAGGTGTGTGGGTGTACTAGGTCCATTTAATATAACACCCCAAAGCTCATAATCAGAAGCTTGAATGAATATCCTCATTCTAGCTTTCCAATAAGAATAGTTTGAGCCATTAAAGAGTGGAGGTCTATTTGTAGAATGACCTTCAGCAAAACTAGAACCACTTTGTGTTGCCATAATGACCTTTAGCTCTTGATCGTGAGATCAAACTCTAAATGAGCACTATGCTCTGATACCAATTGTTGGCCCAGATGGCAACCCAAGAGGGGGGGGGTGAATTGGGTTCTTAAAAAATTTAAGACTTTTAAGCAATTTAAATGAGATGTGCAAGTGAAAGGATTAACTAATAAGCAAAGCACAAACAAGTATATGAGAGATAGAGAAGAGACAATTAGACACGGCAAACACAAGATATTTTTATAGTGGTTCGGTGCAACCAACACCTACGTCCACTCCCAAGACTCACTTGGGTCCACACTATAATCTCTCTAGATTACAGCCGAGTTGTTTTCCAAGTTCACAACTCAAACTTGTTGTTTTTCCGGGATCACAACGAACCCAGCCGATTTTACACGGGCTCACCGGCACCAAACCCTAACACAAGCTAAACCTAGCTTGTACCGAGGTTTAACAACCTCCTCTAGTTTAATCCCTCAGATTAAACTAGATTCAACCAAATAAAATGAGTTTTAATTACAAGCAGCTCCTTTTTGAGCAGATATTTCAAAATAAAAATTGAGTTTAGAAAAGCCTGAATATATAAAGCTTGAGAGCTGGCTTGGCTTCTTTGGATTCCTTCCTTCAACTCCTCTTGATGTTGAATCAGGCCTCAGCACCGATTCTCCACAGATTTGAGCTTTGGAGTTGGGTTGAAGCTTTTTCTCCCTTTTCTTTGAATGTGGAAGATCTTTGATTTGCTCTTGAAAGTGTTGGGATCTCCTCTTGAATCTTTTGTAGAAGGTGAGCTCTGGAGTGCACGAATCTTCACTTGGATTTCACTCCTTTTGAATCTTTCTTCTTAAACAAAAGATTTTTCTAATAACACTCTGTTTTTCCCTCTTTTGAATTTCTTACTGAATGATTCTCAATATAGATCTTCTCTCTTCTTTCTTTGTTGAATGGCTCCTCTATTTATAGATTCTGAAACAATATAGCCGTTAGAAACAAAGAAAAATAACCGTTATTCAAAAATATATCCGTTGGAGCTGATGTGTCAACTCAAAAAATTTCCGCCCAGAATTCGGGGAGTCGGCTCGGGACTGTGCGAGTCGGCTCGAGCAATCGAATCCAGAACGCACCAAAAAATGAGTTTTCAGGGGTCGACTCGTGAAAATCTGGGAGTCGACTCTTGACTTTCAGGGTCGACTCGCGAAAAGCTGGGAGTCGACTCGAGAAGCACTCAAAAATGAGTCTTTCTGCCGTCTGAGTCGAGTCGGCTCGCTACAGTCACGAGTCGGCTCGAGAAAGTTCAGGAGTCGACTCGGAAACTCTCGAGTCGGCTCGGGACTGATACAAAAATCAGAAAACATTCTGATTTGCTTTGAAAATCATCCCAACCAACTTTGAAATATAAATTTGACTTAGATAATGTTGTTTTAACAGTAAAGCTCAATTTCAAAGCATTCTCATTAAGTCATTGATCTTTAAAAGATTTATATAAAATCATTTTTGAATTCATAAGTATAGCTCACTGAAACATATATTCAATTGATTCAAGAAACTCATTACATTTTTAATAGTTCATAGTTTCCAATTTGAAATTGCTCATGAATAATTCATTGATTAACTTAACATGTTCATAGCCTTTTAGAAAGTAAAGCAATGTCTTTTGGAAATCATCAAAATCAATAAGTTGGGGCAATTAAGTTTCAATAATTTCTCAACAGTTCGACCCAATATTAAAGTATCTTAAAGAAGGGTCGCTCCCAGCCGACTGCAAGGAAGCAAGAAAGCTAAGATTGCAAGCTACCCACTATGTGCTGATCGACGATCAGCTGTATAAGCGTCCTTTTCCATGCCGCTGCTCAAATGCCTCCGCCCGTCCGAAGCTAATTATACTCTTCGGGAAGTACATGAAGGAATATGTGACAACCACTTGGGGAGTCGATCTCTGTGCCACAAGGTACTGCGCTAGGGATATTACTGGCCTACCATGCAAAAGGATGCCGATGATCTCGTTCGAGCCTGTGACCCGTGTCAGAGGCACTCCAGCATCCAGAGGCTCCCCTCCACTAGTTTGGTCCCTATTTCCTCCGCTTGGCCTTTCGCTAAGTGGGGGATGGACATTCTTGGCCCTTTTCCCCTCGCCATTGGACAGAGAAAATTTCTATATGTCGCCATCGACTACTTTACCAAGTGGATCGAGGCCGAAGTACTAGCCCAGATAACCGAAGCTCGGGCCAGGGACTTCGTGTGGAGGTCCATTATTTGTCGCTTTGGCCTCCCGCATACCATCATCACCGACAATGGCAAGCAATTTGATAATCCCAAATTCTGGAAGTTCTGCGAGGACATGGCATCAGCCATCGCCTCACTTCAGTGGGGCATCCGCAAGCTAATGGAGAAGCCGAGATAACAAACCAGACTCTACTTCAAGGGATTAAGGCTTGGCTCACCAGAGCTCGAGGCAGATGGGTAGACGAACTTCATCATGTTCTATGGGCCTACCGCACTACCCAGAGAATCCCACCGGCGAGACCCCATTCCGGATGGCCTTTGGGACGGAAGTTGTCATCCCCGTGGAGATAGGCCTCCCCTCTCCACGAGTGAAAAGCTATTCAGAAGAAACTAACAACGAGCAGCTCCAAACCAATCTCAACTTGGTGGAAGAGATCAGAGAAAAAGCTCGAATCAGAATGGCCGCTACCAGCAAAGAGTGGCCCGCTACCATGCCTCTAGAGTCAAGGGAAAATCCTTCTCGCCCAGCAATCTTGTCCTTCGGAAAGCATCCGTCTCCAAGCCGCTGGAGCAGGGAAAGCTCTCTCCAAATTGGGAAGGTCCTATCAAGTGGCGGAAGTCACAGGCCTGGCACCTACAAGCTTCAGGACCTGAACGGGAAATCCATTCCCCGGACGTGGAGTTCGGACAACCTCCGCATATATCATCAATAGAGTACGCTCTCTATAGACTCGCCCCATTTACAGCTTTGGCATCTTGTTTTATGATCCGCGGCAAAACCACTATGGTCGTTCTTTCAAAAAGTCGCAATAGAAAGCAGATGTCGTTCACGCATCCATTCTCGGCACGACCGAGCCATCTCCTTGAGCCAAATCTCCATACCTCGGCTAGGCCGAGCTCTGAGCTAGAGCTACATATCTCGGTTAGGCCAAATTGCATCCCGCGAAGGCTTGGTATGGCCGAGCGCTCCCAGCGCAGCTGGGACCCGTGTGATCTCCAAAACATCGTTCAAATTCGGGTAGCTTACAAGCCCTGGCCAAGCCAAGCGTCAAAGAATTATCGTTCGGATTCGGGCAGCTTACAAGCCCCGGCCAAACCAAACGCCAAAAAAATATCGTTCGGATTTGGGCAGCTTACAAGCCCCGGCCGAACCAAACGCCAAAGAAATATCGTTCGGATTCGGGCAGCTTACAAGCCCCGGCCGGATTAAATAATCTCTAAAACATCGTTCGGATTCGGGCAGCTTACAAGCCTCGGCCGAACCAAACAATCTCCAAAATATCATTCGGATTTGGGCAGCTTACAAGCCCCGGCCGGATTAAATAATCTCCAGAGCATCGTTCGGATTCGGGTAGCTTACAAGCCCCGGCCGAACCAAACAATCCCCAAAATATCGTTTGGATTCAGGCAGCTTACAAGCCCCGACCGGATTAAATAATCTCCAAAATATCATTCGGATTCAGGCAGCTTACAAGCCCCGGCCGAACCAAACGCCAAAGAAATATCGTTCGGATTCGGGCAGCTTACAAGCCCAGGCCAAACCAAACTATCTCCAAAGCTTAATTTGGATTCGGGCAGCTTACAAGCCCTGGCCGGATTAAATAATCTCCAAAACATTGTTCGGATTCGGGCAGCTTACAAGCCCCGGCCGAACAAACAATCTCCAAAGCTTAATTCGGATTCGGGCAGCTTACAAGCCCTGGTTGGATTAATAATCTCCAAAACATCGCTCAAGGTTCGGGCAGCTGACAAGCCCCGATTGGAACCAAAGAATAAAGACCTCGGCAACAACCGAGTGACATCCTTAATCCTCGGCAACAACCGAACGATATCCTGAGGCCCCGGCCTAGTCAAGTAATCTTTCCAACGCCTTAACGCAACTATGGCATCCTATTATACCTCGGTAGAGGCAAAAGACCTCCCACAATTCGACAGCAAAAGAATGCCACGAGCTGTCTTTCCCCGAAGAAACACCTGCTTCATTCTGCAAACAGGATCATGCTAACCTCATGACTCCACAAGACCACCCAGGTCCCTCTTTGACTCGCATATGGATATACGTGCTCTTCACTGAGGACTGGACATTGATTCTAGCAAGATCAAAGCAGCAATAGCGCTGCCAAAATATGCTGCGACATAAGAAGCATAATATGGGAGCAACAACTCTCAGCACAAAAAGAAGCAGATGCTAAAGAAAGAATGAATGAAAACTTTCTTTATTTCCTCATCAAAAGAAAAGTTACAACATCCTGAAAGGAGTTAAAAGTGCATCAAAGCACAAGAAATAAAAAACGAGTAAATAGCTCGGCCGAACTGCTTTAGTCAGCTTCGGTTAACAATGACGCTTCGGCATTCGACCCAAAAGATTAGGCGACCAGCCAGCTCACCTTGATAGATAGCAAGGCCGGCTTCCCACGGGTCCTCTGGATGAATTAAGAGATCCAAAAAGAGGCACAGACCCGTGGATGCAGATGCTGGGAAGCTTCCCCTGGGTGGAATATTGGGCTGCAGGTCGCTGCCCGATTGAGAGAGATAGGGGACCATCAGCCCCACACTGCTCTCAACTCCCTCTTCACATGGCGGAAGATTCCCTGCACGGAGGGGCTAAGCATCCAGCCAGAGGGAAAAGGAAAAGTTCGCACATGCTACGGGGGTACATGTGCACTTCCTACCCTACGACCCCGTAGCAAACCACAAAGGACACATAGGAAGCGCATATGTGCGCTCTCCATGTGATCTATGCGAACCTCCTGTGCGCTCTCCATATGATCTCCGAAGCTCCTCCCTTGAGGGCGAGCTTCTCTCCAGTGGCTCCTTCGTCACCCCGACTATCCGCAGGAAGGTGGCTTACAAAAGGAAAACTCAGTCCCTCCACTCCCAGCTTCAGGGACGCAGACATCATGAAAACTTTCACAGCTCACAGAGAAGAAAATTTTAAGGATGGCCTAGCACGGCCCCTTCCTCCCCTTTTTATAGGCAAAATGGATCGGGAGCAGCTGTTAAAGCAGTAAGCCTCGAGGTTTTAAATGCCCAATCCACACTGCCACGTGGCCTCCCAGGATGAAAATGGCGCCCTTCGATGCACGCCAAACGTGTTGTTCAGCCCATGACGTACGCCAGAAGATTTTCTCTGATCCCAGATCATAGGTCTTAAATGCAGAAAATCGCCCGCTGATCTTAAAGATACGGGCAGACCTGGAAAATCGCCCAGTGAAAATGACACCCTTCAATGGAAAACAAGCGCTTGCGTCGTACGTTGAAACGACCCACCTTGGAAAAAGTTGATGAGATAAATGATCCCGGAGAGTGCCGAGGCAACCTTTTGTAGGTTACAGGGCCGTATCATCCATTTCGGCAAAAAGGAGGTCGACTCGCCTTGGAAAAGATAAGGCACTGATAGAATAATAAAAAGGCGTAGAAGCCAAGTACTCCTCAGTGAGGACATCTCGATATCCTCTGCTCCGGCCCAACTGCCCGTTATGCCTAAGCATAAACCAAGATATTGCACTGTGCTTCTGGTTAAGGCCAAAACTGCCTCTATACTTTGGAATAAACCGAAGTATCTCTTCAGCATAGCATGGTTGAATGCGGCCTTTTGCTTTGATCCGAGCCAGGATAGCAGCCGTTGTCTCGGCGATAACGAAGCACTCTTTATACTTCGGCCAAACCGTGCGATACATTGCACCCTGACCGGAACTTGTGAAGTTCCCTTTACCTCGGCCAAAGCATGAACACCACATTTTAAGTCTTGCAGAGATCGACTGGGATTCCCTCAAGGGGGTGTATCGTTTACGAGGCTCACACGATAAAAACAAGCATTACAAAATAACAGCAAACGCGGGAGTTGCAGAAAATTTTCCTTCCATTCATCATGAAAAAGAGGAAAGACAAAAAGGAAGATACATTGGCCCTTACAGGGGCTTATCATTCCTTCGGGATGCCGTTGAGCTCTCCCCCCGCTGTGGACCCGGCTCACCCACATGTTGTTGGAGGGACGCCACCTGCCTCTCCAACCGACTGTTGGCTTCGCGGAGAAGCTCGATCTCTCTTGTGGAAATGGCCAAATACTGCTCGGTCACCTTCATAATTTGTTCACGGTCTGCGAACAGCGAAGCTAAAACCTCTCCGTCGACTGTCACCATGGTGCGGCTCTAGCGCAGCCCCCCGCGGCCGTCAGTACCACTGTTTGGCCTGCCATTTGATCGTCCTCCACTTCCGGAAGCCATTTCAGTACTGAAAATCTTGGAAGATCAGCTGAGGAGATGGTTATAGACAGCACTCCTCCGCCATTTTTAAAGTGCCCTCGGCGGGCATGCCGATTGCCAAGACCACTAACCCGAACGTTACAACTGCGGGACATGCCGTGTGTCACCGCCTTAGCGGGCTTTCATGGGAGACGAAGAGTTCTGCTCCTCAATCGAGAAGGATCATTGATAATCCCCCAGCGCTCAAGGTGGGCATGCGTCTTCGCCCTGGATAAGCCGAATCACCTCGGTCCTAGCCAAGATGCTTATGTAATTCTTGGTCCTCTCTAGTCGACCTACCAAATCTCTCAGTTCTAGCCGAGTTATCGCATCTCGCGACTTCAACCGAGTGATTGCATTACTCGACCTAAGCTGAGCTATCACGTCACTCGGCCCCAGCCGAGCTATCCCTATACCTCGGCCTCGACCGAGACATTTATTCAAATCCAAACTAAGTCGGCCGAAGAACGCGAACAAGTCATAACTTGTTCGCAGTCGAAAGGAAGTCTGCAATAAAAAGATTGGCTAAAAAGGCAGGCAAATGGGGGCCGAGGGCCCGTTCATTGAAAATCCAGACCAAACTACATGTCTAAAAAAGGCAAAAGTACACAAATAACTCTCAGGGGTCAGGAGCTGGATCATTTCCAGCAGTGCCCTCAACAACGCTCGAGGAATCCTAGCTCGTTTCGCCCACTTCAAAGGTTGTCATTTCCTCGGCGATGGATTTGAGGCATCCTTCAGGGGCCGCGGCCTCACTAACATCCAGAATAGCGTCGAGGTCAATGTCCGAAGCATCATCGTATTCATCCTCTTCAGCTCCTGGGGTACAAGCCTCAGAGATTTCAACATCCAAGAAGGAGAGGTCCCATTCTGGATGCTCCTTGGATACCTTATTTCGAACATCCTCCACACCAAGCTGGAAGGCATCGGCATAATTTACATCTTGCTCGCCCATGAGCAGAGCGAGCCGCATCTCGGCTTCAGTAGCTTGGTTTCGAAGTAGGGTGACATGCCCCTCAGTTTCAGTAGTTTGACTTCGCAGTAAGGCAATCTGATCGTCGGTCTCAGCGACCCGCCTTTTGAGCTCTGAGCTCCTCCCTCGGCTGGATGCCAATTCCTCTTGCAGAGTTCGTGTCCGGCTCCGATTCTCCAGCTCCACCTTCTTCATCTACAAAACAGAAACAGAATTAGCCGGTGCCATGGTGGGCCAGCAAGGGAAGCCAAAAAGGGGTAGTACCATACCTCCTCCTCCTGCCAGGATAACTTCTGGGTCAACTCCTTGACATCGTCAAAAGCCCTCAATTTATCGACCTTAACCCGCTCGATTCTGCCCTTGAGATCACTGATCTTCGACTGCCTACTGTCAGCTTCTCCCCAGGCTTGAGAGAGCTCGCTATTGAGTTGGGTTAACTTTTCCTGGTCCCATTTGATCCTATCATCCATGTCAGCTATACCGTGGTTGAGCTGCCGTACCTTCTCCTCCAACTCGCCAAGCATCTTGTTCAGGCGATTTCTCTCCTCGACGGCTTCTCTCCTCTGCCTGCCTAGGCTCTCACTAAACTATTTCTTGACAGTCTCCATTTCTCTAGCATGCTTAGACTTGATCTGCGATAACTCTAGGCATGCGTCATCATACCTCGCCAGGAGCCCTCGTAGCTCTTTAACTTCGAGCCTCAGCTTGGACGCATCATCTAGGACGGCCTGATGCAGCACCCTCATCTTCGCCAAATTCTCGTTGACAGTACCCAGAGCTTGTTCAAATGCATCAGACGCCTCCGCTCGCGATCGAAGCTCAGCACTGACTCTCCTGGCCTGGGTGCTGGCCCCTGTCGTCAGATTCAAGCGCCAGCACAGTGTCCTGGTGATCAAAGCACTCTGCAGAATGAAGCACAAGTGAGAAGAGAGCGACCAAGCTAACCAGAAAGCACTCACTATTCGGGAATAATAATTCACCCGGGAGATGTAGGACCTGGCTAGCCCCATGAGGGTAGAATTATTGATCTCGGGGAGAAGATGGGCTTCCATCACCATGCCCTACTGGCCAAACGCGGCGTCAACCAGGTCTAGGTCTGCGAACTCATTCACCGAGGGACCTGCATCTGGGTACAATGCTGACCTCATTAGGGTAGCAAATGCCACATTGACGGCCGATTCTGAGCTACCAGGCTAACCGTCGTTGTCCGAAGGATCGGTCCGGACGACCTTCGATTGAGAATCCTTTACCCTCTCGGCCTCCCTCAGCAGAATTCTAACATGGGATTCCTCAGATAACTCGGCCAGCCCAGGCGCTAGTTTTCCCGAACCTCTGGTGGAAGAAGCTTCGGTTGTGAGACCTTTACCTTGCTCTCTTCCTTTGTCCGAGCTCCTCCCCTCGATCATGGGTACCTGCTCCTCCCCCGCAGGCTCCACCAATGCCTCAGTACGTTCATCAATTTCCCCAACCACTCCAGGAGGAAGTTCTCTAGCTGTAGGCTCCTTTTGAGCCTCCACTATAGTCGACCCAACGTCACCGCCCCTAAATCCCTCCTGTCCTCCTGCCAAGGCCAGAGGCATTTCCTCGCTCAGAGGAGGGCCCTCAGAAGCACCATTTGCTCACCTTCAAAAGTAGGGGTTCTTAGACGAGCCAATGGAACTTCATCCGGGCTGTCTACTATTTCCACCACTAGAGGACATGGGACCTCAGCAGCCCTCTCTGTATCCTCCTCTGCTTTCAGCTCCTCCGCCGCGACTGCTTCAACCTCTGGCGAGCGCTCCTCGAAAAACAAGCCGTCTTCTCAGGCTTACTTTTCTCCCCTCCGCTACTCTCCCTCGAGCGCTTGCTCATCCCTTTCTTTATGCGGCCCGATAGTTCAAACTTCTTGGCTGCGGGAATAGAGAGCAAGCGGTCAGACCGAGACATACTTGCTCGAATGAAATCGATGGAAAAAGGAAAAAACTTACTATGCGGGTCAAGGAGGCTAAGCCCGGCGGCGAAAAGAGCCTCCTCCGACAGTAAATCGTTGGCCAAAAACGTCCTACCATCATGAAGGACCTCCAAGTCCTCCTTCTCTTGCTCATATAGAATCGGATGTGCTTCCACATCTCGAACAAAGTTTCCCCATCCCCGGGGAAGTTGGAGCCAATGTTCCCCTCGGCAATAAAAACCTGACCTTCCACTCCTTATAGACGATGGCTTATCTGTTATCGTCTTAATGACCTCCGAGGTCCAATGTAAGGCCACTCTGATTTCCTTCCAGGCATCAGATAATAACAGGCACGAAAGAGAGGAAGAGTTGCTGTTACCTGAATCTGGCTGCACATTGAGATAAACCCGATGACGCTGCGCCAACTGTTGGGAGCCACCATTGTCGGGCAAATGTTGTAGAATCTCATGATTTCCTTCACCAAGGGGTGAAGGGGAAATCAAAGGCCCATCTTCAGACTGTCTTCATAAAGAAAGACCCAGCGCTCCAGATCTTGCGAAACCCTATGCTCGGGCTCCGGCAATGTCAGAAGAATATCTGAGGGAATGCCATACTTTTGGCGTATTCTCCCCAAATCCTCGGCGGCAATCTCCGAAACCATATCGTCGGGGCTCATCATCCTGCTGGCCGAGAGAAGCACCGAGCAAAATTACAGAGGAAGCAGAGAGCAAGATTCTCCAAAGAAGAACGAAAGAGCGCTGCGAACAGGGACGGTGCCGTTTCGACTTTGCTTTCCCCCAAAGAAACCGCCTTAAGAGATAGATAGGGCGTCCCAACCGAGACGCCTGGAACCACCATTATGGACGCCGTAAAAACCGAGATTTACTACGTGGCAATCCCCTAACTGCCACCTCAAAGGAGCCTTATGTGATGTGCCCTGTAAAGGCACATCTCGCAAAGGCACTGCGGCCGCGCGACATTAAATAGGGCATCATTGCGTAGGCTGTCAAACCCGGATCCCTTCGTTCAAGTCTTGCCACCTAGAATTATATTCCCTATGCCCGAACTTACGTTTCGAACTAGGGACTGGGTGGCATGTGTTGAGGGGTAAAATCGTTGTATATCAATAATTGTGCACATGGCTAGGGCTAGTCCTGATTCCTACCCGCTGTGCGACACCCGCCCGAGATAGGTCGGCTCGGTAAGTTGGGGCGCCTTAGCCTCTCGCCGAGCCAAGGACTCTCAAGGCGCGGATCATCTCTCTCGGCCCCAGCCGAGCTATATCATCTCTCGGCACCAGCCGAGCTGTATCATCTTTCGGCCCATCTAGCCGATCTCTCTCATTGCTCGGCCTAGCCCGAGAGATATCTATGCCTCTGCGGAATTCGACGCGGGAGAACCCGAATTCATGAGATTTCAAACAGAAATCATATCCGGAAGTGGCCTAGGACCCGCGAGAGTGGCCTAGGGCCCTGGAGTCTATGTCCTCACCAAATCTCGGGACATCAACAAGCTATCCTAGCCGTCGATCCCCTAACCAACAAGATACGAATCCTACCGACCTCATAATAAACTGGATTCAGATCCTAACGACTTTCGGATCCACGACGCCCCCAGGAAGTCAGGTGGTCCTCTATAAATAGAGTCGTCTGTCGACTCCTCAGGTACGCGTGCACTTACTTACTAGAACCCTCTCTCCTTTTGCTCATCTTCCGCCATTAGCGCTCTGCTCAGAGCCCTGGAGGAACTCTTCAGCGAGAGTCTTCTCCCCATTTTTGTTGATTGCTGATCTCCACTGACTTGAGCGTCGGAGGGTCTTCCGCAGAGGGCCACCCCCAACGCCTCTCGCGTGAGGACTGTTTTGCAGGTCCACCAAGACGGAGAGCCCATGCTGCAGCCCGATCGCATCCGAATCGAAGGACAGATTTCGGCAGCAACAAGGAGTATTCTTAGTGCTGGAGTATCCCTACTGTAGCTTGCAGTCTTATTTCTCTATGTACCCACTCCTATTTATTTATCAAGAGTGAGAATTGAGTCCACCTGAGGATGGTGCTGTATTGAAATACTATTTGCAACAAACATCATGATGATCATAGCACCTCAAACCAAGAGAACCAAGCCAATTTGATGAAGACATACGTGGCAAAAATAACTATAAGGGAGAAATGCAAGGTGAAGACACCTGTCATGCTATAGGAATAGAAAGTCATTCCCTTCTTCACATGATATGGCTATTCCTAAGCAAAGTAGGCAGCAAAATCTAGATAGAGAAACTATCGTACTGGCACCTATGGTGGACATTGCATTCATGATGGTGGATATCCACACTTTGACTACTCATATGTTCAACAATTAGATTAATGCTTCTATGCAAGCATGCAATACCCTTAATGAATCTATGAAAGAAGCCTTTTAAAGTCTTGTGAAAACTATATAATTTAATTAAAGTCCTTGCAATACATCAGATTCCAAATCATAGTCCTGTAATTAGGAACCATAGGTATTTCTATTCAAATATGAAATGCCTCATAATGTTCAATTTTATTTTCCCAGGAAAGGGCCGATTCTCTAGAGGTAGAAAATCTATCTAAATCCTAGGGTATAATGCCTAAGAGTCAAACTCAATGGCCATATCTAATATCCATAATATAGAATCCTCATAATAATAAAAAACTAAGCTAACAACATACCTCAAAGTTAAAATGTTAGACCAAATTTTATGAACAAGTTTGGCCTAATCAAAATATAGATCATTAATGGAGGCTGTTGTAGCCATATTACCCTTCTCGAATATCCATGAGCGTCTGATTGCCTTCTCCGGCATGCCAAAAATCTTTCGGCGAGCTTCTTGCGCTTGAAATACTGCAAAAAGTTTCGGAGACCGAAGATTCCGGTGGCGACCCTCCGACACTCAAGTTAGTGTTCTGGGCGACAGTTGTGAGCTTGAGAAAGCTCAAAAGAGAGAGAGGCTTAGAGAAGTGCTCTATGTATAAATGGGTAAGGGCTTGAGTGCCTTACTTGTGCTTAGCTTGGCTTACTTTATCGGGGTCCCTCTTACTCATTTTATTGATGTTTAGAGCCTTGTGAGACTTGAGGTGTAACCACCTGTCATAGCACTTATTATAAGGACAACAATAATAGAATTTGCCTCGTATGTTAGAGTTGTAGGATGTGTCCCATCAAATATGGATAACTGCATAGTTGATGGGTCAAGTCTCAGTCAGGTATGAAAGATCATAGCAGAGTTGGCAGGTGCTGCTTGGTTTGGCCAAGTGTTGCAGGCTGCTTGCAAGGCATGGGCGGGCATTACAACGATTGCCAGATGTGTCCCTACGTCACACTTTTGTTATCCTATGCGTACAGAGATGAGTAATGGGGCCAAGTACATGGGCCCCATAGTATGGCCGCTGGGACACCGCTTGGGCGGTTGTTGAAACCGACTTGATGCCGTGAAGAAAAATTGGGGTGCAGCCTGAGTAGCTGAGTTGAATCTTACCCGAAAGGTCAGCTGGAATGCTCTCAACAGCTGATCACCACCGTTGATCAGGTTGTGATCTCATTAGTTTCATCAGGATTACTTGACAGAATATTACTAATAGCGCTCTTTTTAGGCACGTAGGTCCCCATGTACGTGGGCTTCCATGCATGGATCCCGCATGCGTGCAGCTCCAGGATGCATGCATGCAGCCTCGTGAAGCACACAACCACCTTTCACATGATTGCCACCTTCATTAATGGCCACACTGATTCTTGGCCCTTTGTTCTCCATGCAAGCACCTATCATGCAGTAAGACCAGATTCTCATGCAATTATCAAGGCCACGTACCCAAGCCTCTGTTTTGACTTATTGGCATATGTTGCTGCCAAAATCTGTTCTCCAACTCAAGTATGATCGGGCTGCAGCATGGGTTCTCTTCTGGGCAAACCTGCAAGACAGTCCTCACATGAAAGGCGTTGGGGGTGGCCCTCTGCGGAAGATCCTCTAACGCTCAAGTCAGTGAAGACCAGCAATCAATAAATATGGAGAGAAGGATCTCTGAGGAAGAGTTTCTTCGAGCTCTCATGGGAGCTTTTATAGCGGAGTGTGAGAACTGTGAATGAAAAATGGGTATAGAATAGCCGTACTTGAGAGGCTTGAGGGTGGTAGTATTTATAGGCGGTCACCTGACTTCTTGGATGTGCTCTGGATGAGGTCTGAAAGTTGTTGGGATTCGAAACGGATTCGAATCAGGTTGTTACAGGGCCGGTAGGATCCGTATCTGGTTAGTTAGAGGATCGACGGCTGGGAGGCGGGGAGAGCTAGCCGATGGCTCGAGACTCAGTGGTTGCGTGGTCCCTAGGCCACTATTGTAGGTCCTAGGCCACGTCTTGGCATGATTCCTTGTTTGGAATCTTATTCTGTTACAGTGAATTTGAACTCTCCCGTGCCAGATTCTGCAGAGGTCTGAAGTAGCTCGGATCGGATGGCGAGGAATAGTCTGACCTTGATGGCAGAAGCATAAGAATAGCTCGGGTTGCCGAGGCATAAGGTTGGCCGAACCTGCCGAAGTAGAATGTGGTCGGCCGAGTCGGACTTCTGTGAAGCATGGAGTCAAGAACTCCGTTTCATGACGCCATCCTTCCCGCGCAAAAGGTGCCAAGGGGGGATAAATGCCTTAATGATGGAAGGAAATAAGGCATTAAATGCCTTAAAGCAGGTGGATGCACATGACCTTTATGAGGCCATAATTGCATTGGTGCGAAGGACATAGCGCGGTTGTGGAAACCGAGCTAGAGTGCCGAGGTATATTGGCCGAGGCATGTTGGCCGAACTATGCTGAAGCTGGCTGATGCTGAGGCTAGCCAAGCTATATTGGCCGAGGCTGAGGCTGGCCGAGCTATGATGGCCGAGCTATGTTGGCCGACCTATGCTGAAGCTAGCTGATGCTGAGGCTGGCCGAGCTATGATGGTCGAATTATGTTGGCCGAGCTATGCTGAAGCTGGCTGAGGCTTGAGGCTGGCCGAGCTATGTTGGAGTTGGCTTGAATGAGAGCGCCAAGGCATGGCTCGGCCTAAATGAAGTGGGGCTTGAGTGATGAGGCATGCTTTCTCCTTTCTTTTTATTCCATTAAATGCTGGCCAAGTCATTATGACCATTTCTGCACCATTAAATGCTCCAGCCTATTGACTTGACTGCCGGATATTAATGAGGGGGCCCTTGGGAGAACCCACGCACATGACGTGACCCTTTTTCCCTCTTGTTCTTTTTCTTCATTATGACGAGATGCTCGTTGCTAGAATGTTGCGCTAGCAGGCCAGCTGGCAAATAGGGCATTTGGATTGGGCGCGATCTCATCGCCAATGTGAGTGATCAATAATGTAATGATGATTTTACCCCTCAACACATGCCCCCCACTCCCTAGTCCGAAGTGTAACTTTGGATATAGGGAGTAGAATTATGGAGCAATCTTATTTGGGGAACATGTCATTCGATCCTCTGTAGAGGAAGTGTTTATCTCTGTGTAGGTTAGAGAAAGGTCTGGGCGGCCCTCTTGCTGAAGTAAAATAAGGCGCTTTAGTTGCGCTAGAGTGTCCGAGAGATTATCCGGCTTGGACGAAGCTTTAGTGCTGTATCACTCGGATTGGTCGAGGCTTTTGATAGTAAAAGATGCACTCCGGCTCTGGCCGAGGCTTTTGATAGCAAGAGATGCAATCCGGCTCTGGAAATTTATTACTCGGTCGTTGCCGAGCCTTCAGAAATATATTACTCGGTTGTTGCCGAGGTACGGAGACCATTACTCGGTTGTAGCAGAGCCTTCAAGATTATATTTTACTTGGCGCTGCCAAGGTACGGAGACCGTTACTCGGTTGTAGCCGAGCCTTCAAGATTATATTTTACTTGGCGTTGCCAAGGTACGGAGATCGTTACTCGGTTGTAGCCGAGCCTTCAAGATTATATTTTACTTGGCGCTGCCAAGGTACGGAGACCGTTACTCGGTTGTAGCCGAGCCTTCAAGATTATATTTTACTTGGCGCTGCCAAGGTACATAGACCGTTACTCGGTTGTAGCCGAGCCTTCAGAAATATATTTTACTTGGCGCTGCGGAGACCGTCACTCGATTGTAGCCGAGCCTTCAAGATTATATTTTACTTGGCGCTGCCAAGGTACGGAGACCGTTACTCGGTTGTAGCCAAGCCTCAAGATTATATTTTACTGGGCGCTGCCAAGGTACGGAGACCGTTACTCGGTTGTAACCGAGGCTTCAAAATAATAAATTACTCGGTGTTGCTGAGCCTTCAAATAATAAATTACTCGGTGTTGCCGAGCCTTCCCAAGATGCTACTCAATTGTAACCGAGGCTTCCAAATAATAAATTACTCGGTGTTGCCGAGCCTTTAAATAATAAATTACTCGGTGTTGCCGAGCCTTCCAAAGATGCTATCGGTTGTAACCGAGGCTTCCAAATATTAATTTATGTTGTCGAGCTTTCAATATTATATTTATTGCTCGGCTGTTGCCTAAATTTATTACTCGGTTGTTGCCGAGTTTTCAAGAAATTTGCTATTCAGTTGTTGCCGAGCCTTCAAGAAATTTATTACTCGGTTGTTGCCGAGCTTTCAAGAAATTCAAGAAATTTATTACTCGGTTGTTGCCGAGCCTTCAAGAAATTTTTTACTCGGTTGTTGCCAAGCCTTCAAGAAATTTGTTACTCGGTTGTTGCCGAGCCTTCAAGAAATTCAAGAAATTTATTACTCGGTTGTTGCCGAGTCTTCAGGGAATTTATTACTCGGTTGTTGCCGAGCCTTCAATATTATATTTTACTTGGCGCTGCCAAGGTACGTTACTCGGTTGTAGCCGAGCCTTCAAGATTATATTTTACTTGGCACTGCCAAGGTACGGAGATTGTTACTCGGTTGTAGCCGAGCCTTCAAGATTATATTTTACTTGGCACTGTCAAGGTACGGAGATCGCTCAGCCCGGCCGAGGATTTATATGACCTGCTTCTCATTGTAACTTTCAAAGAGAGTTATAAAAATTTAGCAGGCCTTTTAAAAACTGAATTTAATTCAATGAATAAAAATGGGTCTAGAAAGAGCATACTTTTATGGATGAATTTATTACTCGGTTGTTGTCGAGCCTTCAAAATATATCACTCGATCTTTGGCTGAGGCTCTGAAAATTTATTACTCGGTTGTTGCCGAGCCTTTAGAAATATATTACTCGGTTTTTGCCGAGCCTTCCAAGATGCTGCTCGACTATAACCGAGGCTTCCAAACATGTCACGTTGTAACCGAGACTTCCAAATATTAATTTACTCGGTGTTGCCGAGCCTTCAAATAATAAATTACTCAGTATTGCCGAGCCTTCAATTTATATTATTGCTCGGCTATTGCCGAGTCTTCAGGAAATTTATTACGAGCTATCAAGAAATTTGCTACTCGGTTGTTTCTGAGCCTTCAAGAAATTTATTACTCCGTTGTTGCCGAGCCTTCAAGAAATTCAAGAAATTTATTACTCGGTTGTTGCCGAGCCTTCAAGAAATTTGTTAAATTTATTACTCGGTTGTTGCCGAGCCTTCAAGAAATTTGTTACTCGGCTGTTGCCGAGCCTTCAAGAAATTTATTACTCGGTTGTTGCCGAGTCTTTAGGAAATTTATTACTCGGTTGTTGCCGAGCCTTGAGGATTATATTTTATTTGGCGCTGCTCGATTGTAGCCGAGCCTTCAAGATTATTTATTACTCGGTTGTTGCCGAGCCTTCAAGAAATTTGCTACTTGGTTGTTGCCGAGCCTTCAATATTATATTTTACTTGGCACTGCCAAGGTACGGAGATCGTTACTCGGTTGTAGCCGAGCCTTCAAGATTATATTTTACTTGGCACTGCCAAGGTACGGAGACCGTTACTCGGTTGTAGCTGAGCCTTCAAGATTATATTTTACTTGGCGCTGCCAAGGTACGGAGATCATTACTCGGTTGTAGCCGAGCTTTCGAGATTATATTTTACTTGGCGCTACCAAGGTACGGAGATCGTTACTCGGTTGTAGCCGAGCCTTCAAGATTATATTTTACTTGGCGCTGCCAAGGTACGGAGACCGTTACTCGGTTGTAGCCGAGCCTTCAAGATTATATTTTACTTGGCGCTGCCAAGGTACGGAGATCGTTACTCAGTTGTAGCCGAGCCTTCAAGATTATATTTTACTTGGTGCTGCCAAGGTACGGAGATCGTTACTCGGTTGTAGCCGAGCCTTCAAGATTATATTTTACTTGGCGCTGCCAAGGTACGGAGATCGCTCGGCCCGGCCAAGGATTTATATGACATGCTTCTCATTGTAACTTTCAAGGAGAGTTATAAAAATTTTGGAGGCCTTTTTAAAAACTGAATTTAATTCAATGAATAAAAATGGGTCTAGAAAGAGCGTACTTTTATGGATAAATTTATTACTCGGTTGTTGTCGAGCCTTCAGAAATATATCACTCGGTCTTTGGCTGAGGCTCTCGAAATTTATTACTCGGTTGTTGCCGAGCCTTTAGAAATATATTACTCGGTTGTTGCTGGGCCTTCCCAAGATGCTGCTCGGTTGTAACCGAGGCTTCCAAATAATAAATTACTCGGTGTTGCCAAGCCTTCAAATAATGAATTACTTGGTGTTGCCGAGCCTTCAAGATTAATAACAAACTTCCTCCGGCTTTTAGCCGAGGGTTCTGATATGTCACTCGGTCTTGGCCGAGGTTTCAGATAAATAGGAGATGCACTCCGGCTCTGGCCAGAGCTTCCGATAATAAGAGATGCACTCCGGCTCTGGCCGGGGCTTACGCACTTCGGCTCTGGCCGGGGCTTCCGGTAATAAGAGATGCACTCTGGCTCTGGCTGGGGCTTCCGATAATAAGAGATGCACTCCGGCTCTGGCCGGGGCTTCCGATAATAAGAGATGCACTCCGGCTCTGGCCGGGGCTTACGCACTTCGGCTCTGGCCGGGGCTTCCGGTAATAAGAGATGCACTCTGGCTCTGGCCGGGGCTTCCGATAATAAGAGATGCACTCCGGCTCTGGCCGGGGCTTCCGGTAATAAGAGATGCACTCCGGCTCTGGCTGGGGCTTCCGATAATAAGAGATGCACTCTAGCTTGGTTGGGGCTTATGCACTTCGGCTTTGGCCGGAGCTTTCGGTAATAAGAGATGCACTCCGGCTCTGGCCGGGGCTTCCGATAATAAGAGATGCACTTCGGCTCTGGCCGGGGCTTACGCACTTCGGCTCTGGCCGGGGCTTCCGATAATAAGAGATGCACTCCGGCTCTGGCCGGGGCTTCCGATAATAAGAGATGCACTCCGGCTCTGGCCGGGGCTTCCGATAATAAGAGATGCACTCTGGCATTGGCCGGGGCTTATGGTAATAAGAGATGCACTCCGACTCTGGCCAGGGCTTATGCACTTCGGCTTTGGCTGGGGCTTCCGGTAATAATAGATGCACTCCGGCTCTGGCCGGGGCTTCCGATAATAAGAGATGCACTCCGGCACTGGCCGGGGCTTATGATAATAAGAGATGCACTCCGACTTTGACCGGGGCTCGGAGATCAGGGACTCGGCCTAGTCGAGGTTCGGAGATAAAGGCTCGACCCTGCCGAGGTTCGAAGATTAAGGCTTGGCCCTGCCGAGGTTCGGAGATAAGGACTCGGCCCTACCGAGGTACGGAGATCAGAACTTGGCCCAGCCGAGGTTCGGAGATTTTCTGGTCGAGGAGACAGCTCGGTCGTGCCAAGAGTTAGCAAGTGGCATCCGTTTTTTCATTATGATTTTTGGAGAAGTGATTGTGGTGACCATGTCATAAATTATAAAAGCAATATGCCAACAAAATTAATGAGGCAGGCCCGTAGAAGGCATACCCTACTGATGATATCTGTGGAGGTTATCTGAATTCCACGTCCGAGGAATGGATTTCCCGTTCAGATCCTGGAGCTTGTAGGTGTCAGGTCCGATGACTTCCGTCACTTGATAGGGGCCTTCCCAGTTCGGAGCTAGCTTTCCTTGCTCCAGCGGTTTGGAGACGGATGCTCTCTGGAGGACAAGATCACCGGACGAGAAAGATTTCTCTTTGACTCTGGAGGCGTGATAGCACCCGCGGAGAGGGAAGTCCTATCTCCACGGGGATGATAGCTTCCGCACCGAAGGCCATCCGGAATGGGGTCCGCCTGTGGGAACTCTCTGGGTGATGCGGTAGGCCGACTGGCTAAGGCTGAAGCTGGCCGTCAGACTTCTGTGAAGCATGGAGTCAAGAACTCCTTGTCTTGGCTTTATGACGCCATCGTTCCTCACGCAAAAGGTGCCAAGGGGGCAACGTGGCAGCCATAAATGCCTTAATGATGGAAGGAGATAAGGCATTAAATGCCTTAAAGCATGTAGATGCACATGGCCTTTATGAGGCCATAAATGCCTTGGTGCGCATAGCGCGACTATGGAAGCCGATCTGTTGTGCCGAGGCAGGGAGAAGGCGGAGATGGCGTCGAGTCATGGCGAGAGGACATCGGAGAGAGGGATCGGGCCTACCGAGATCTGGGGAGATCCTTATCGCAGCCCTCTTGCGGGACTGGTCTGGCCTCCTTAGGTCGATGTGGGGGGTCCGCAACTCCATGCGGACCAGAAGAAGAAGTGGTTGGAGAAAGAGGAGCTGCAGCCTCTTCGGGGAGGCATGGAGCAGGGGCAGCTATAACTGGATGGGGAGCTGTAAGGCACTCCTGAACCAGATGGGTCAGGGCCTGGACTTGCTGGACCAGTATGGTGAACTAGTCTTGGGTCACTGGGACAGTTGGTGGCGACGGAGTCTCAGCTGGTGGCGGCGGCGGCACCACGCTGCTCACCAGATCAGGTCTCTGGGAGGCGACCTGGTCCTAGGCTTCAGAAGTTGCCCTTCTCCGATTAGCCATTAGAGAGGTTCTCTTCCAGATCGAGATCCTTGTCTCCTTTCTTCAAGTTTAATGGGACTTGAGACCCTTCCTCTAGCGCCAATCTGTTGCTGCTGAAATCTATCCTCCGGCTCGGGCGCGATCGGCCTGCAGCGTGGGCTCCCTCCTGGACGGACCTGCAAGACAGTCCTCATGCGAGAGGCGTTGGGGGTGGCCCTCTACGGAAGACCCTCCGACGCTCAAGTCAGTGGAGACCAGCAATCAATAAATATGGGGAGAAGGATCCCTGAGGAAGAGTTCCTCCAAGCTCTCGTGGGAGCTTTTATGGCGGAGTGTGAGAACTGTGAATGAAAAATGGGCATAGAATAGCCGTACCTAAGAGGCTTGAGGGTGGTAGTATTTATAGGCGGTCACCTGACTTCTTGGACGTGCTCTGGATGAGGTCTAAAAGTTGTTGGGATTTGAAACGGATTCGAATCAGGTTGTTACAGGGCCGGTAGGATCCGTATCTGGTTAGTTAGAGGATTGACGGCTGGGAGGCGGGGAGAGCTGGCCGATGGCTCGAGACTCAGTGGCTGCGTGGTCCCTAGGCCACTATTGTAGGTCCTAGGCCACGTCTTGGCATGATTCCTTATTTGGAATCTTATTCTGTTACAGTGAATTTGAACTCTCCCGTGCCAGATTCCGCAGAGGTCTGAAGTAGCTCGGATTGGATGGCTGAGGAATGGTCTGGCCTTGATGGAAGAAGCATAAGAATAGCTCGGGTTGCCGAGGCATAAGGTTGGCCGAACCTGCCGAAGTATAATGTGGTCGGCCGAGTCGGACTTCTGTGAAGCATGGAGTCAAGAACTCCGCTTCATGATGCCATCCTTCCCGCGCAAAAGGTGCCAAGGGGGCCAACGTGGCAGCCATAAATTCCTTAATGATGGAAGGAAATAAGGCATTAAATGCCTTAAAGCAGGTGGATGCACATGGCCTTTATGAGGCCATAATTGCATTGGTGCGAAGGACATAGCGCGGTTGTGGAAACCGAGCTAGAGTGCCGAGGTATATTGGCCGAGGCATGTTGGCCGAACTATGCTGAAGCTGGCTAATGCTGAGGCTGGCCGAGCTTTGTTGGCCGAGCTATGCTAAAGCTGGCCGAGGCTGAGGCTGGCCGAGCTATGTTGGCCGAGCTATGCTGAAGCTGGCTGATGCTGAGGCTAGCCGAGCTATGATGGCCGAGCTATATTGGCCGAGCTATGCTGAAGCTGGCTGAGGCTTGAGGCTTGCCGAGCTATGTTGGAGTTGGCTTGAATGAGAGCGCCAAGGCATGGCTCGGCCTAAATGAAGCGAGGCTTGAGTGCCGAGGCATGCTTTCTCCTTTCTTTTTATTCCATTAAATGCTGGCCAAGTCATTATGACCATTTCTGTACCATTAAATGCTCCAGCCTATTGACTTGACTGCTGGATATTAATGATGGGGCCCTTGGGAGAACCCATGCACATGACGTGGCCCTTTTTCCCTCTTGTTCTCTTTCTTCATTATGACGAGACGCTCGTTGCTAGAATGTTGCGCCAGCAGGCTAGCTGGCAAACATGGCATTTGGATTGGGCTCGACCTCATCGCCAATGTGAGCGATCAATAATGTAATGATGATTTTATCCCTCAACAGCATCCTATGCAATCACGATTCAGACAAGCCCTGTTTAGCTGGCTTCTAGGGGACCCAGGAGAAGACTGGAAGCTGGAGTCTATCAGAGCAGGAGACGGAGGCAGAGAGTCAGGATAGAGGAGAGCCGGGTCGGTGGAGTCCGAAGGGGGCTGGAGGATGATGCCGTGGTTGGGGGCATATGGCATCGGCACCGGAGGCTGGAACCCGAGGGCATCGGCTAGGATGGACGATGGAGCCAAAGTTGGTCGTGACGACCAAGGTTTGAGTCGGCACGGGTCCGGGACAAAGTCGGTCATGATGATCGAGGTTGGCGTCAGCATGGGTCCAGGACAAAGTCGGTCGGGATGATTGAGGTTGGCATCAGGATGGGTCCAGAATGAAGTCTGTCGGGATGACCGAGGCTGGCATTGGCATGGATCCAGAGTCGGGACTGTTGGGGATGAGCCATTTGGAATCGGGAGTAGCCATGGCTAGGGGCCTCCGTGGAGTTGGGATGGAGCTATCGGTTGAGCATTGCCGAGGACGAGCCATCCGAAATTGGGAGTAGCCGTGGCTAGGGGCCTCTGTGGAGTCAGGATGGAGATATTAGCTGGGCGTTGCCAGGGATGAGCCATCCGAAATTGGGAGTAGTCGTGGCTAGGGGTCTTCGTGGAGTCAGGATGGAGATGTCGGCTGGGAGCTGCCGAGGATGAGTGCGGGATGAACCAGAGCCGAGTTCAAGATAGGGAGTAGCCGTGGTTGGGGGCCTCCATGGAGTCGGGATGAAATCGTCATGCCTTGGTGGCGGCCAAAGGCTGAAGCTGGGGGCATCCATGGAAGGTTCTGGAGACCCGCCTCTCGGGTGCAGCAGAGAGAGAGAGAGGGAGAGAGCATGGCCTCTGCCATCCCCTCAATTATGACCATGATATCACCACTTTTTCTGGTGGCTTTCAATTGGAAAAGTGACTCTAGTGAGGTTTTTCCATCATGGCTGTCTTAATGCTTCGTACAAGTTGGTTGAAGTGCTCGTCCTTCCTTCCACACGACACCATCAACTTTGATGAACCAAGGTTAATGGCACCTAGATTCAAGGCCGTGGCAAATGGGTTCACGGACTCAGTAGAGGCTGAGACCAACACGGGTGGTCGAGGCCAACACAGGAGGCCGAGGCCGATACTAACGACCGAGTAGAAGAGGTCGAGGCCGATACTGACGGCTGAGTAGAAGTGGTCATTGTAGCCTATGGGGTCCAATGGCCCCATTAGATGCCCCTCACACTCCTGAGTTTATGCGACTGCGTGCCTTGTATTTGCAAAGCGAAGGGAGTGTATAATTCATTCTTTATCTTTGTACTTATCTTTTCATGCTTGCTTCAGTTCTGATTCCTTCCTACTGAAGAAATATTTTTCCTTTTGGCTTGCTTTGGATAATTTTTGTCTGTCTTGCATGGACTTGTGACCACGTCTGTATGCTCTCTGAAGCTGTGCACTTGCCTGCTCAAAAAACATAAGCAAAGCTGGAGGTAAGTTGATTACCTTTGACTGGCTGAGGGCAGCTAATAATTCTCTTTCGACACGGAGTCTGAAAGTGGATGCTCATCAACTGTGAGCTGGTGAGTTGATCTCTCCCAACTGTGAGTTGACTTGGTCTTTTTTTTTTTGACATAAAGTTTGAAGGTGGATGTCCGTCAATTATGAGTTGGGGAATTGATCTCTCCCAACTGTGAGTTGACTTGGTCTTCTTCTTTTGACATGAAATCCAGTTGGTCATTGGCCGCCAAGCTAAAATGAAGCCTGTGAGGCAGAAATGAAGCTGCTAAGACTGAAATAAAGCTGTTGAGGCTGAGATGAAGCCGCTGAGGCAAAGATGAAGCCATTGAGGTTGAAATAAAGTCGCTGAGGTTGAAATAAAATTGTTGAGGCTGAAATGAAGTTGTTGAGGAAAAGATGAAGCCATTGAGGCTGAAATAAAGTCACTGAGACTGAAATAAAGTCATTGAGGCTGAAATAAAGCCGATGAGGCAAAGATGAAGCCATTGAGGCTGAAATAAAGCCGATGAGGCAAAGATGAAGCCATTGAGGCTGAAATAAAGTTGTTGAGACAGAGATGAAGCTGCTGAGGCTGAAATGAAGCTGCTGAGGTTGAGATGAGATTGTTGAGACCAACTCGTGGGCTATTGCAACCAACTCAGAGGCTACTGCGACCAACTTGGGGGCTGTTAAGACCGATTTGAGGGCTATTAAGACCAATCCGAGGGCTACCAAGGCTGACTCAAGGGCCTTTTAAAACCCTAGAGAATGATCCGAGGGTACTGAAACCATGCTCGAGTGCCTTTTGAACCTTGGATGGTGACTCGAGAGTCACTGGGACCAAGCTCGAGAGCCTCTTTGAACCCGAAGGTTGATCCGAGGGTGCTGGAACCATGCTCGAGTACCTTTTGAACCCCGAAGGATGATCCAAGGGTGTTAAGACCATGCTCGGGTGCCCTTTGAACCTCGAAGGATGACCCGAGGGTGCTAGAACCATGCTCGGATGTCTTTTGAACCCCGAAAAATGACCCAAGGGTGCTGGGACCATACTTGGGTGCCTTTTGAATCCCAGAGTATGACCTAAGGGTGCTGGAACCATGCTCGGATGCCTTTTGAACCTCAGAGGGTGACTTGAGAGTCATTGGGACCAAGCTCGAGAGCCTTTTTGAATCATCCTAGGGGTGATCCGAGGGTGTTGGGATCATGCTTGGAAGCCTTTTGAACCCCGAAGGGTGACCCGAGGGTCGCTGAAACCGTCGGGGGCCTTTTTGAATTGCCTCGGGGGTTTCTTTGCGCCGGTCCAAGGGGTTGTTGAGAAGTTGATTTTAATACTGTAAGAAGACTGGAGGTCTTACTTGGGTAGCTGGAGCTCCTTTATGAAGCATCTTTAAAGGAATTTATCTTCTTCTGCTGATTTGAATATTTTAGCATACTGGTGACCTGTCTCCTTAGGAAATCATATTGACAGAGGATGAAAGGTGCTGGTGCCCTCACTTGGGGGCTTGATGATTGTAGTGCTTGTTGGTAAGCTTAATGAGCTTGAGCATGCTTTTGCTGATGGTACTTTAGAGAGGCATGACGGCAGTGAGTCTTTAGCTAAGGAGATTTTTCATGGAATGGATGACGACTGGCCTAAGCAGCAGCTAGAGGGAGAGAAGAAGCTCTTGTTTGCTGCTGTGTGGCCATGAAATATTGCTTCTATAGCTTTTGAACAGCTGTCACTAGTGCTTGGGCTTGTCGGGCGATGGTGGCGAGCTGATCCACCTGAGTGGACTAAGGTGGTAACAATGGCAGAGCAGAGAGCTGGCCTTCTGTTGCTCAGTTCGTTGAGGATGCCCCTCCAGCATGACTGGCGAAAGCTTCTTGGGCTCTTGTCATCACCATCTTTTTTGGATCCACCATTTTGATCTAAGGAGGATGAGGATCTACAAGCTAGCATCGCTGATGATCCGTGCTTTATCCCTATCTGGCATGCCAATCTGTTGTAATCAGATCACCCTTCTTGAATGTCTACGAGCATTCGGTCGCCTTCTTTGGTGTGTCGAGGATCTTTCGATGAGCTTCTCGCACTTGGGATTCTACAAAAGTCCCGAAGATTGGAGATTCCAACGAGGACCCTTCGACGCTCAAGTTAGTGCTCTTGGCAACAACCGTGAACTTGAGAAAGTTAGAAAGAGAGAGAGGCTTAGAAAAGTGCTCTCTATATGAGTGGGTAAGGGCTTGAGTGCCTTACTTGGGCTTAGCTTGGCTTACCTTATCGGGGGTCCCTCTTATCCATTTTATTGATATTTGAAGCCTTGTGAGACTTGAGGTGTAACCACCTGATCAGAGCACTTATGGCAAGGACGATGATGGTGCCAAATCACCAGCCTCGAGCGTGCGGTCGCCTCCTCCAGCGAGCTCCTCGTGCCTGCAAGCAAGTCCCGGGGGCCGGAGATTCCGGTGGGGACCCTCCGACGCTCAAGTCAGTGGTCTGGGCATCAGCCGTGAGCTTGAGGAAGCTCGAAAGAGAAAGAGAGATGGCTCCGAGAGAGAGATCTCTCATTGTGAGCGTTTAGGGGTGTCATGAGCGTGTTACCTGGTCGGGAGTCCCTCTTATCCATCTTATAGGCACTTAAGAGTTTGTCTGGCTTTAGTGGTTGAGGCTTGTAATAATGACCTTGATGGGTGAAGTGTCATAGCTGACGTCTGTGAGGCATGGGGTTCAACCACTTTGTCAGAGTATTTAAGGTGATGGCAGCAATGGCAGAGCTTGCCTCCTTCTTTGATATGTCAAGACTGCAGGTCAAGTCCCATCAAGGTTGGTGGCTTGCAGTTGGTTGGTGGGTCCTGTTCCACTGGAGAAGGGAAAGCAGGGGCCGTCCTCCCTGGCTGGGAGGTGCCGGGCCGCCTGGCTTGGACAGGCCGGGGCCAGCTAGGAAGGTGCCGGAGCCGGCTGGAAGGTGCTGGGGCCACCTGGCTTGGACAGGCGGGGGCTTGCTAGGAAGGTGCCGGGTCCGCCTGGCTTGGACAGGCCGGGGCCGGCTAGGAAGGTGCCAGGGCCGCCTGGCTTGGATAGGCCGGGGCCGGCTAGGAAGGTGCCGGGGCCGCCTGGCTAGGACAGGCCGGGGCCGGCTAAAAGATGCCGGGGCCGCCTGGCTTGGACAGGTAGGGGCCGGCTAGGAACATGCCGGGGCGGTCTGGATTGGACAAGCTGGGGCCAGCTAGAAGGTGTCGGGGCTGCAAGGCTTGGACAGGCCGGGGCCGGCTGGAAGATGCCGGGGCCGCCTGGCTTGGACAGGTCGGGGCCGGCTAGGAACGTGCCGGAGCCGCTTGGATTGGATAGGCTGGGGCCGGCTGGAAGGTGCTGGGGCCGCCTGGATGGACAGGCAGGGGCCGGCTAGGAAGGTGCCGGGGTCGGCTGGCTAGGTAGGTGCCGAGGCCGGCTGGCAAGGACAGGCCGGGGCCGGCTGGAAGATACCGGGCCGCCTGGCTTGGACAGGCCGGGGCCGGCTAGGAACGTGCCGGGGCCGCCTGGATTGGACAGGCCGAGGCCGGCTGGAAGATGCCGGGGCCGCCTGGCTTGGACAGGCCGGGGCCGGCTAGGAACATGCCGGGGCCGCCTGGATTTGACAGGCCGGGGCTGGCTGGAAGGTGCCTGGGCCACCTGGATGGATAGGCAGGGGCCGGCTAGGAAGGTGCCGGGGCCGGCTGGCTAGGTAGGTGCTGGGGCCGGCTGGCTAGGAAAGGCCGGGCCGGCTGGAAGATGCCGGGGCCGCCTGGCTTGGACAGGCGGGGCCGTCTAGGAACGTGCCAGGGCCGCCTGGATGGACAGGCCGGGGCCGGCTAGGAAGGTGCCGGGGCCGCCTGGCTAGGAAGGTGCCGGGGCCGGCTGGCTAGGTAGGTGCCGGGGCCGGCTGGCTTGGACAGGCGGGGCTGGCTGGAAGGTGCCGGGGGTCGGCCTTTGGGGCCGTCGGTCTTGGAGCCGTCGCATTGGGGCTGTCGGCCTTTGGGGCCGTCGGTCTTGTAGCCGTCGGCCGTTGGGGCTGTCGGCCTTTGGGGCCGTCGGTCTTGTAGCCGTCGGCCGTTGGGGCTGTCGGCCTTTGGGGCCGTCGGTCTTGGAGCTGTCGGCCTTGGAGCTATCGGCCATGGAGCTCTCAGCCATGGAGCTGTCGGCCTCGGAGCTGTCGGCCTCGGAGCTGTCGGTCTTGGAGCCGTCGACCATTGGGGCTGTCGGCCTTTGGGGCCATCGGTCTTAGAGCTCTCGGCCTTTGGGGCCGTCGGTCTTGGAGATGTCGGGCCTTGAAGCTGTCGGCCATGGAGCTCTCGGCCATGGAGCTGTCGGCCGTTGGGCTTAGAGCAATTGGGTGCGCGTGGCTTTAAGGCCATAAACGCTACTGTGGCCGAAGGGCCCTTTGGAGGCCAAAGGGGGATCCGTCGGTTTCCTTCCTTCACGGTTCTCTAACGGCATTGGATCAGCCACATCAGATGCCCCCTCGCCCTGAGACGAAGCGGGCCTACCCCAGCAAGGCGAAAGGGGCGTTACCTCCAAGTGGCTGATCCTCACCTGATGCAGGGCTTCATGCCTGGCTGGTGCAGGGCTTTAGGTGTCGACAGGTATCGGGCTTCATGCCTGGCTGGTGCAGGGCTTCATGCCTGGCTGGTGCAGGGCTTGATGTGCGACGGGTGTCGAGCTTCATGCTTGGCTGGTGCAGGGCTTCATGTGCCGACGGGTGTGGGCTTCATGCCTGGCTGGTGCAGGGCTTTAGGTGCCGACGGGTGTCGGGCTTCATGCCTGGCTGGTGCAGGGCTTCAAGCTTGTCTGGTGCAGGGCTTTAGGTGCCGACGGGTGTCGGGCTTCATGCCTGGCTGGTGCAGGGCTTCATGTGCCGATGGGTGTCGGGCTTCATGCCTGGCTGGTGCAGGGCTTCATGTGCCGACGGGTGTCGGGCTTCATGCCTGGCTGGTGCAGGCTTTAGGTACCGACGGGTGTCGGGCTTTATGCCTGGCTGGTGTAGGGCTTCATGCCTGGCTGGTGCAGGGCTTTAGGTGGCGACGGGTGTCGGGCTTCATGCCTGGCTAGTGCAGGAATTTGTGCCTGGCTGGTGCAGGGCTTCATGCCTGGCTGGCCCAGGGCTTTGGGTGCCGACGGGTGTCGGGCTTCATGCCTGGCTGGTGCAGGGCTTCATGCCTGGCTGGTGCAGGGCTTTAGTGCCGATGGGTGTCGGGCTTCATGCCTGGCTGGTGCAGGGCTTCATGTGCTGATGGGTGTCGGGCTTCATGCCTGGCTGGTGCAGGACTTCATGTGCCGACGGGTGTCGGGCTTCATGCCTGGCTGGTGCAGGGCTTTAGGTGCCGACGGGTGTCGGGCTTCATGCCTGGCTGGTGCAGGGCTTCATGCCTGGCTGGTGCAGGGCTTTAGGTGCCGATGAGTGTCGGGCTTCATGCCTGGCTGGTGCAGGGCTTCATGTGCCGACGGGTGTCGGGCTTCATGCCTGACTGGTGCAGGGCTTTAGGTGCCGACGGGTGTCGGGCTTCATGCCTGGCTGGTGCAGGGCTTCATGCGCCGACGGGTGTCGGGCTTCATGCCTAGCTGGTGCAGGGCTTTAGGTGCCGACGGGTGTCGGGCTTCATGCCTGGCTGGTGCAGGGCTTCATGCCTTGCTGGTGCAGGGCTTCATGCCTTGCTGGTGCAGGGCTTTAGGTGCCGACGGGTGTCGGGCTTCATGCTGGCTGGTGCAGGGCTTTGTGCCTGGCTGGTGCAGGGCTTCATGCATGGCTGGCCCAGGGCTTTGGTGCCGGCGCTTGGGGCCGGCCAGGGCCGTCCCTGCTGGACCCGGGCTTTTGTTGCTGAGAGCCGGTGGTACATCGCTTGCCAGTGGTACACTGGGCTTTATGCCTGGTTGGCCTAGGGCTTTGGTGCCGACTGGGGTCGGACTTTTGTTGATGAGAGCCGGTGGTACACTGCTCTGCCAGTGGTACACTGGGCTTCATGCCTGGCTGGCCCAGGGCTTTGGTGCCGACCGGGGTCGGGCTTTTGTTGTTGAGAGCCGGTGGTACACCGCTCTGCTAGTGGTACACTGGGCTTCATGCCTGGCTGGCCCAGGGCTTTGGTGCTGACCGGGGTCGGGCTTTTGTTGATGAGAGCCGGTGGTACACCGCTCTGCCAGTGGTACACTGGGCTTCATGCCTGGCTGGCCAGGGCTTTGGTGCCGACCGGGGTCGGGCTTTTGTTGCTGAGAGCCGGTGGTACACCGCTCTGCCAGTGGTATACTGGGCTTCATTCCTGGCTGGCCCAGGGCTTTGGTGCCGACCGAGGTCGGGCTTTTGTTGATGAGAGCTGGTGGTACACCGCTCTGCCAGTGGTACACTGGGCTTCATGCCTGGCTGGCCCAGGGCTTTGGTGCCGACCGGGGTCGGGCTTTTGTTGCTGAGAGCCGGTGGTACACCGCTCTGCTAGTGGTACACTGGGCTTCATGCCTGGCTGGCCCAGGGCTTTGGTGCCGACCGGGGTCGGGCTTTTGTTGATGAGAGCCGATGGTACACCGCTCTGCCAGTGGTACACTGGGTTTCATGCCTGGCTGGCCCAGGGCTTTGTGCCGACCGGGGTCGGGCTTTTGTTGATGAGAGCCGGTGGTACACCGCTCTGCCAGTGGTACACTAGGCTTCATGCCTAGCTAGCCCAGGGCTTTGGTGCCGGCGCTTGGGGCCGGCCGGGGCCGTCCTGCTGGACCCAGGCTTTTTTGCCGACCGAGGTCGGGCTTTATGCCTGGCTGGCCCAGGGCTTTTGTGCGCTAAAGCGAGGTTGGCCTGGATGTTGATGCAAGGTAGATCTTCCCTGCATGATATTTTTAAGTATTAATGAAAGAAAATTGTAAGTGCAATGTACTTAGCTCTTGTAGCACCCATGTTTTTCCTTTTGTGGATTTGAGCACTTCCGTTCGCTGGTGACCTACCCCCCAGGGAGTCAGGTTAGTCGGATTGGATGTGTCGTTGCCCTTACTTGGGCCTTCTCTCGCATTGGAGGCCAGGACGAGATGCCTGTGGCCGGGAAGAAGCTGGAAACCGGGACAAAGCTGGAATCCATTGAGGAAAGCCTCGACAGTTAGTAGTCATTGAAGATGAATGGCTGGGAAAGTCCATCGAGGGCGTTGCTGAGAGGCTTGGGGTGCTGCTGAGTGGCCCCCGAGCACTGCTTCTGCAGTTCATGAACTGCTACTTTCAAAGCTTGATCCTGCCGATTGAGGATGGCCAGCTGGTTAATCAAAGAAGCTGAAGTTGGTGGTGAAGGAGCAGAGAGGGTGGCCTTTCGCTGCCTAGTGCGATGTGGATGCCCCCCAACACGATTGGTAAGAACCTATGGCATGCGCATCACCACCATAGCAATCTTAGAGGGGACGGAGGCTTATAGCTCAGGGAGACAGCTTTCTTTCCTTCAGCGCCTCCCCCCTTCCTGGCGCGCCAATCTGATGGCGCCAAAACACCGGCCTCGAGCGTGCGGTTGCCTCCTCCAGCGAGCTCCTCGCGCCTGCAAGCAAGTCCCGGGGGCCGGAGATTCTGGTGGGGACCCTCCGACGCTCAAGTCAGTGGTCTGGGCATCAGCCGTGAGCTTGAGGAAGCTCGAAAGAGAAAGAGAGAGATGGCTCCGAGAGAGATCTCTCGTTGTGAGCGTTTAGGGGTGTCATGAGCGTGTTACCTGGTCGGGAGTCCCTCTTACCCATCTTATAGGCGCTTAAGAGTTTATCTGGCTTTAGTGGTTGAGGCCTTGTAATGATGACCTTGATGGGTGAAGTGTCAGAGCTGACGTCTGTGAGGCATGGGGTTCAACCACTTTGTCAGAGTATTTAAGGTGATGGCAGCAATGGCAGAGCTTGCCTTCTTCTTTGATATGTCAAGACTGCAGGTCAAGTCCCATCAAGGTCGGTGGCTGCAGCTGGTTGGTGGGTCCTGTTCCACTGGAGAAGGGAAAGCAGGGCCGTCCTCCCCGGCTGGGAGGTGTCGGGGCCGCCTGGCTTGGACAGGCCGGGGCCGGCTAGGAAGGTGCCGGGGCTGCCTGGCTTGGACAGGCCGGGGCCGGCTAGGAAGGTGCCGGGTCCACCTGGCTTGGACAGGCCGGGGCCGGCTAGGAAGGTGCCGGGGCCGCCTGGCTTGGACAGGCCGGGGCCGGCTGGAAGATGTCGGGGCCGCCTGGCTTGGACAGGCCGGGGCCGGCTAGGAACGTGCCGGGGCTGCCTGGATTGGACAGGCCGAGGCCAGCTGGAAGGTGCCGGGGCTGCTTGGCTTGGACAGGCCGGGGCCGGCTGGAAGATGCCGGGGCTGCCTGGCTTGGACAGGCCGGGGCCGGCTAGGAACGTGCCGGGGCCGCCTGGATTGGACAGGCCAGGGCCGGCTGGAAGGTGCCGGGGCCGCCTGGATGGATAGGCAGGGGCCGGCTAGGAAGGTGCCGGGGCCGGCTGGCTTGGATAGGCCGGGGCCGGCTGGAAGGTGCCGGGGCCGGCCTTGAAGCCGTCGGCCATTGGGGCTGTCGGCCTTTGGGGCTGTCGGTCTTGGAGCCATCGGCCGTTGGGGCTGTCGGCCTTTGGGGCCGTCGGTCTTGGAGTTGTCGGCCTTGGAGCTGTCGGCCATGGAGCTCTCGGCCATAGAGCTGTCGGCCTCGGAGCTGTCGGTCTTGGAGCCGTCGGCCATTGGGGCTGTCAGCCTTTGGCGCCGTCGGTCTTGGAGCTCTCGGCTTTGGGGCCGTCGGTCTTGGAGATGTCGGGCCTTGGAGCTGTCGGCCATGGAGCTCTCGGCCATGGAGCTCTCGGCCGTTGGGCTTAAAGCAATTGGGTGCGCATGGCTTTAAGGCCATAAACGCTACTGTGGCCGAAGGGCCCTTTGGAGGCCAAAGGGGGGCTCCGTCGGTTTCCTTCCTTCACGGTTCTCCAATGGCGTTGGATCAGCCACATCAGATGACATTAATGAAATTTGCCTCATTGTGGTCTGTCAGAGTTGCATAGCCATCAAATATGGGTGACTGCATAATTGATGGGTCAAGTCTCGGTCAAGCATGGGACATCATAGCAGAGTTGGCAGGTGCTACTTAGTTTGGTCAGGTGCTGCAGGCTGTTGCAGGGTATGGGCGGCCATTACAGCGATTGCCAAATATGTCCTCCACATCATACTTTTGTTATCCTATGCGGACAGAGGTGAGTAGTGGGGCCAGGCACATGGGCCCCATAGTATGGCCGTTGGAACACCGATTGGACGGTTGCTGAAACTGACTTGGTGCCACAAAGGAAAGCTGAGGGTGCAACCCGAATAACCGAGTCGGATCTTATCCAAAAGGTCGGCTGGAATTCAGAGCTGGAATTCTCTGAAGGGCTAATCACCACCGTTGATGGGTTGTGATCTCATCAGCTTCATCAGGACTTACTTGTTAGAATATTACTAACAGCGCTCTTCTCAGGCACGTAGGTCCCCATGTACATGAGCTTCCATGCATATGTATCCCGCATAAGTGCAGCTCCAGGATGCATGCATGCAGCCTCGTGAAGCACACAACCACCTTTCACGTGGTTGCCACCTTCATTAATGGCCACACCGATTCTTGTTCCTTTGTTCTCCATGCAAGCACCTATCATGCAGTAAGACCAGATTCCCATGCAATTCCCATGCAATTATCAAGGCCACGTACCCAAGCCTCAGTTTTGACTTACTGGCATCCTATGCAATCACAATTTAGACAAGCCCCGTTTAGTTAGCTTCTGGGAGAGCCGGGAGAAGATTGGAAACTGGAGTCGGTCAGAATAGGGGACGAAGGCAGAGAGTCGGGACAGAGGAGAGCCGGGTCTGTGGAGTCTGGAGGCGGCTGGAGGATGACGCCGTGGACGAGGGCATGGCGTCGGCACCGGGGGCTGGAACCCGGGGGCGTCAGCTGGGACGAATGATGGAGCCGAAGTCGGCCATGGCGACCAAGGCTGGAGTCGGCACGAGTCCAGGATGAAGTCAGTCATGACGACCGAGGCTGGCATCGGCACGGGTCCAAAATGAAGTCGGTCGGGATGACCGAGGCTGGCGTCGGCATGGGTCTAGGATGAAGTCGATTGGGATGACTAAGGCTGACGTCGGCCTGGATCCGTAACGAAGTCAGTTGGGATGACCGAGGCTTAGGACTGAAAATGGATCAGATAAACTTTGATCGTATCCGTATCTGTATTTAAATTATATTAAATTTGGATAGTTATTTTACAGTTTAATCAGATTTGGATACGAATTCGGATATCTAATTCAAAGGATAATCGGATACGGATACAGATATGAATTTATATATATATTTAAATACGGATACAGATATCTATTTTATTATACCTGAAGGGATAATATTTTAGTTTTTGATTTTCGAAGCAAAGCCCACCAGCCCGGGCGCCGGGACGGCCCAAGCGAAAGCTATTTTTTAAGTTAAAAAAATAACACCAAAACGCCCGGAAGGCATGCATGATCGACACGTCAGTATGGATCGGACAAACTCCTCTGAGCCCGCTCCCTACTTCACTTCGGCACTTCCTCAGTTCTTCGCTACTTTCTTCCAATCTTCCGTTCACCATTCTTCATCTCGTCTTCCACTCCACAGTCGACATCCAGACTTCCTGGGAGCGATCCGTGGAGGCAGCAACGAAGGAGACGGAGTTCTTTCTTCCAATCTTCCGTTCTTCGTCTTCCACTCCACCGTCCACATCCAGACTTCCTGGGGGCTGGGAGCGATCCACGGAGGCGGCAGCGAAGGAGACGGACCAGACGATCGAGGAGGAGCTGTCACGAAGCATCCTTCCCCTAATCTTTGCCCCATCAGCCAACAGGTCACATGTGAGCTTCCTTGAACCTTGATCCTTCCCAAATTCCCCTAATCTTCGCCGCATCTCCAAGTCTGCCGAGTCGGCCCCGACCTTTCCTGGTCGGCCCTTCTCGGCCCCGGCGTCTACAAGCCCGCCGAGTCGGCTCCAACCCTTCATGGTCGACCCTTCTCGACCCCGGCGTCTCCAAGCCCGCCGAGTCGGCCCCGACCTTTCCTGGTCGGCCCTTCTCGACCCCGGCGTCTCCAAGCCCGCCGAGTCGGCCCCGACCCTTCCTGGTCGGCCCTTCTCGGCCCCGGCGTCTCCAAGCCCGCCGAGTCGGCCCCGACCTTTCCTGGTCGGCCCTTCTCGGCCACGGCGTCTCCAAGCCCACCGAGTCGGTCCCGACCCTTCTTGGTCGGCCCTTCTCGGCCCCGGCATCTCCAAGCCTGCCGAGTCAGCCCCGACCTTTCCTGGTCGGCCTTTCTCGGCCCCGGTGTCTCCAAGCCTGCCGAGTCGGCCCCGACCCTTCCTGGTCGGCCTTTCTCGGCCCCAGCATCTCCAGGTCTGCCGAGTTGGCCCCGACCTTTCCTGGTCGGCCCTTCTTGGCCCCGGCATCTCCAAGCCCGCCGAGTCGGCCCCGACCCTTCCTGGTTGGCCCTTCTCGGCCCCGGCATCTCCAGGTCTGCTGAGTCGGCTCCGATCTTTTCAGGTCGGCCCTTCTCGGCCCCGGCGTCTCCAAGCCCGCCGAGTCGGCCCCGACCCTTCCTGGTCGGCCCTTCTCGGCCTCGGCGTCTCCAAGCCCGCCGAGTCGGCCCCGATCTTTCTCAGGTCGGACCTTCTCGGCCCCGGCATCTCCAAGTCTGCCGAGTCGGCCCCGACCTTCCTGGTCGGCCCTTCTCGGCCCGACCCGGCATGCCCTAGTCGGCTAGGTCGGCCCCGGCCACCCTTGGCCGACCCAGATAAGCTTCAGCTCTCTCGAGAGAGTCGAGACTTCCCGGTTTCCTCCAAACCTGCCCCAACACGGCTCTGGTGGCTCGGGATGCTACCTCTCTGACCCGCGCCGCCTGATAATGCCAGATCCAACTACCCGCTGGCCACGTTGCTGATAGAACTGTACCCAACTACCCAGCAGCCCCGCTAGCTGATGGGACGTAGCCCACCAACCGCCGCTTTCTCCCTTTTCGATGAGACATGACCCACCAACCAGCGCAGATCCACGCAACTCCCAAGAACTCCGTGGATATTCCCTCCTCACGGAATCCTACGTGATCATGCCAGGGTCAACCCCTATAAAAAGGTGAACCCGCTCAGTAAACAGGTATGCGCGATAATCCACGGAAAATCGCTATCTGGTAGCCCAGAAAGAACTTTCTTCTTCTCTGGAGCACCCTCTTATTTAAAAAGATCTCATTCGAGCTCCTCTTTAGCTGTGACCCCAATTGCTAACTTGGGTATCGGAGGGTCCCCACCGAAGAATCCTCTCCGGTCCTGGGACTTCTTTGCAGGTAACCTGGTGAAGAAGAGCCTGGAGAATACATCCGTTCCTGACGTGCAGGATCAGTGATTGGGCGTCATCAGATTGGCACGCCAGGAAGGAGGAGTGCGTGGGTGAAACACGACAAGTATCCCAGGGCTTCCCTGTGCTACATCTGGCCAAACCTTCCCCCCCGCTCTTGTCTCTTTGGAATCATGGTGGTGACACGAGCTCAGGACGCTTCCATCAGCTGTCCAGCGGGGCTTCCCCAGCCAGTCAGGCAACAAGAGGCCAACCTCCTTGTTGCCGATCCTCCAGTCACCTGCCCTCCACCAAACGCAGCCGCCCAAACGGTGGAGCAATTGGCAACTCTCTCCCAACAAGCCCAAACGCTCACTGCTATGGTCCACGGGCTCCAACAGCAGCAGTCCGTGGCCACCCAGCACCAAACAGCTCCCCCCGCCAGTCAGCAATCGGCGATGGGAGGCTCTCCAAGGCGAGATGCCGGTCGGCGGGAGGCCGGCCGGCGGGAAGCCAGTTGGCAAGAGGCCGGTCATCGCCCAGCTTCCCCAAGGAAATCCCGCCGCGAGCCCTCCAAGCGGCCGCGGTCTCCTGATCATGGTCCCAGCAAAATCCCTTCAGGGCCGCATTGTCATAAGTAGCCAAGGCGGAAGCCCCGACTTCCGTCTCCCTCTCTATCTTCTTCATCTTCTTCTTCCTCCTCCGAGCCATCTCGGAGGGCCCCAACGATCAACCGACAGGCGGAGGAACGCCTGGAGGAGTACAACCGGCGGCTGGACGAGCTCGCCAAGAAAATCAATCATCAGCCGGAGGAGGAGTTCGACACCCGTCCTCCTTACACCCGTCGGATATTAGAGGAGCCTGTCCCCTCAAGGTTTCGATTCCCCCGGGTGGACCCGTACGATGGTATGATAGATCCTCTCGACCACCTCGAGAGTTACAAAGCAATGATGCAAGTTCAGGGTGCTTCAGACGCCCTTCTCTGCAAGGCCTTTCCCGCTACTCTGCGGAAGGCCGCTCGAGCGTGGCACTTGCGCCTGCCCCCTCACAGCATCAACTCCTTCCGGGAGCTGGAGAAAGCCTTTCTGGCACACTTCAACGCCTATCGGCGAATCCCAAGGGTAGCCGATAGTCTTTTCTCCATCCGTCAGAAGGAGGGAGAGTCACTGTGGGACTTTGTGTCCTGGTTCAAGGCCGCCGCCCTCGAGGTCTACCATCTCGACGACGCAGTGGCGACGTTGGTGTTGAAGCGGGGACTCCTCCCATCCCGCTTCACCTTCTCTCTGGATAAGAAGCCCCCAAGCTCTTATTCTGATCTCCTCCTTCGAGCTCAAAAGTACATCCGCACGGATGAGGCCGACTTCACCAGCTGGGAATCTTCAAGAAGCTCCAGCCACAAGCCTGCTCGCCCCGAGCCCAGCGGGCCCCCTCGACACTGGCGAGCTGACCCGCCTCACAGATCCGACAACAGGCATCGGAGCCCCGTCCCCGATGAGAGTAAGCTCACGCCCCTTCTAGCCCCTTGATCCCACATTCTGATGGAGATCGAGGGTGAGCCTTATCTCCAACGTCCTCCTCCCATGAAGAAAGGCCCTCCCTGCGACAAGAGCCGCTACTGTCGGTTCCATCGGGATTACGGCCATGATACCGATAGTTGCTACAGCCTGAAGAAGGCCATTGAGGAGCTCATTCACCGGGGCTACCTCGGCAAATATGTCCAAAAGGCACCACAGCCGCTGCCGGCCCTCATGGGGCCCCCGCCTGTCCAAGCCCGATCGACAATGCCCCCACTGAACGGACGGTCGGAATGGTGTCATGGGGGTTGGCTTCCGCACCTAAACGGCCGAGGGGGGAGGAGGCGTCGAATAATATAATTCATGGGAGGGTCCTTACCGCGTCATCAAAACACTTCACAGGGGGGCATACAAATTAGAGGAACTCGACGGGAAACCCATTCCACGTACCTGGAATGCAGATAACCTCCGCCAATACTATCAATGATGTATTCCCCTGGAGCGTGAACTAATAAAGGAGGCCCTTTCTGACACAGCAGCCTGTTCTCCCTTGCCTCTAAGGGCCAAGTCTCTCAAAAGGAGATCACTGGCATCGCGGCTAACGGGACACCACTCGGCCTCGGCACGGCGGTACCCCCGAGTCGGTTAAGACCCTAATAGCTCCGTACCCGGCTGAATCACCCTTTAGGTGGCACACAAACCCCTGGAGTGGTTCAAAAGGAGCTCACTGGCATCGCGGCTAACGGAACACCACTCGGCCCCGGCACGGCGTGCCCCCCGAGTCGGTTAAGACCCTAACAGCCCCGTACTCGGCTGAGTCACCCTTCAGGTGGCACACAAACCCCTGGAGTGGTTCAAAAGGAGCTCACTGGCATCGCGGCTAACGGGACACCACTTGGCCCTAGCACGGTGGTGCCCTTCGAGTCGGTTAAGACCCTAACAGCTTCGTACCCGATTGAGTCGCCCTTCAGGTGGCACACAAACCCCTGGAGTGGTTCAAAAGGAGCTCACTGGCATCGCGGCTAATGGGAGACTACTCAGCCCTGGCACGGTGATGCCCCCTGAGTCGGTTAAGACCCTAACAGCTTTGTACCCGGTTGAGTCACCCTTCAGGTGGCACACAAACCCCTGAAGTGGTTCAAAAGGAGCTCACTGGCATCGCGGCTAACGGGACACCACTCGGCCCTGGCACGGTAGTGCCCCCGAGTCGGTTAAGATCCTAACAGCTTCGTACCCGGTCGAGTCGCCCTTCAGGCGGCACATAAACCCCTGAAGTCATTCAAAAGGAGCTTGCCGGCATCGCGGCTAACAGGACACCACTTGGCTCTGGCACGGCGGTGCCCCCGAGTCGGTTAAGACCCTAGCAGCTCTGTACCCGGTCGAGTCGCCCTTCAGGCGGCACCCAAACCTCTTAAGTGGTCCAAAAGTAGCTCGCCAGCATCGCAGCTAATGGGACACCACTCGGCTCCGGCACGGCGGTGCCCCTGAGTCGGTTAAGACCCTAGCAGCCCTGTACCCGGCCGAGCTACCCTTCAAGCAGCACGCAAACCACTCACGATGGCAGAATCAACTCCAACCATCTTTGGTCAATCCGGATGCCTCCAAAGTTAGGCTTGGCATCAAGCCGCCCAGAAAATCCTTCCTAGCCTTTGGGGGACTCATGCGTAGGCAAGCCTTCTTGCGAACAGCCTGCGACAGCGCGAAATATCTTAAGTGACTGTTCATATGGCCGGCCTACATCCTAGAGATGCATTCAAATATTGGCTAAGTCTGGAGTCGTGGAGCATCTTAAAAGATACTAAATTCGGCTTCAACGTCGTCAGCATGCACGATTTGGCTATAAGACGTAAGGCACAGTAATGCATTTTTCTCGAAAGGAGGAAGGTAGGATGGATCGAAACTCAAAAAGTTAGGGGAAAAGGTATTTTTTCATTGACTGTTGAAGAAGGATACAAAATTGGGCCTGAGGCCGTTATATACAATAAAGTAAAAAGGAAAAAATAGCCTAGGGCTCGCCGGGGCCGGGCTTCCCCTCGTCTTTTTCTCTGCAGGCTCCTCATCAGAATCGCCAGGCCGGATATCTTCGAGTTCAGCAATGTCGATCTTGAGGGCCGCTGATACTCTGACTTTGCACATTTCGAAGCCCTGAACATAGGCATCGAGGCTGGCCTCGACGACTTCTTGCTTGAACTCGGGCGAGGCCTTGTAGTTGGGCACGGCCTGCCCCGCCTCGGCTTCGGCCCGCTGCACCCTGGCCTCGGCCTCCCAGGCCTTGCTCTCGGCCTCTACGGCACGGGCGCTGGCCCCGTCGGCATAGGCCACCGCCCCGGCCTTCTCCAAGCCTGCCTCCATCGCTGCCTTCTCCGCGGCAGCCGCTCTCTCTGCAGCCTCCGCCGTCGCCTTCTTCGCAGCGGTCGCTCTCTCCACCGCAATCCGAGTTTCCTCCTCAGCGCATCGGAGCTGCTGAGTCAACTCTTCATTCTGCGCCACGGCGGCCCTCGATCTCTTTGAGGCCAGATCCATCTTGGCCTCGGCCGCAGAGGCCCGGTCGCTTTCAACTTCGGCCCGGCTCTCCATCTCCCTCAGGCGACTGGCCCAATTCTCCTCGCGGGCTGAGTTTTCCTGGCGCTGGCGAGCAAGATTTTCAGCCTGCGCCATACTCTCTTCCTATACTTATCGGCCCGTGCCTGAGCCTTGGAGATTGTGGTAGAAGACTGGGCCAGCGCCTCGCGAAGGCCCAGCGCTCCAGTGACCAACTGTGGCAGAAGAAATATGTCAGCTACGAGAGAAGAAGAAATATGGGAGAATTACAAGTGCTCAAAATTTACCTGGACGACAGAAACCATTACCATGTCTAGGAGCGTGGAGTGACTCATCCCCCACGTCTCCTCTTCGAGCTCGACAGTTCGGACCCCTGACAGGAGGCGGAAGGCCTGCGCGCCATCCGCCATTGAACTAATTGGGGGAACCAGCCTTGTCTGCCCCACCTGTGGGCCTTCGGCTTGGGGACATGCCGGGCGCCAGGCCGGTTGGCAGGATGTGCTCCCCGGCTCCCCCCTTGGCTCCTCAGTCGCCTCCGCCCCGTTTCGGGCCTCCCTGGCGACCTGCTCCCCCTCACTGGCAGTTGGGGGAGCACCTTCTCCCTCCGGCTCGGCAGCGACCAGAGGGCCGACGACAACAGTGACCCACCCCGCCTCGGGCACATCGGCGGTGGCGGGAGCTCCCTCCTCTCCATCCAAAACCACCACCATTGCCTCGGTGGCGGCTGGGATCTCCCCTTCTTCGATCTCAGCCCTCGCAGACTTTCGGGCCGCCCTTACAACCGGTTTTTTCTTGGCCGGCTCCCCCGCGGGTGTCAAGGCTGTGGGGGCTACGACCTGCCTCGCCGGCTCCCTTCCTCGGGGCTTCTTCGCTGGCCTAGATGACTCCCCAGTCGCCTGCCTCTTCTGCCTCAACACGGCCTCAAAGTCGTTGGCGGAAACCCTCATCGCTGCACAAAAGAGTAACGAGCGTCAGTAGCGGCATGCAATAAATTGAAGGACGGACAGAAAGATTCAGGCGCCGAGCTCACCGATCGACGGGGATAACTCGGCCTCTACCAGGTTCTCCTCAGACAGGAGTTCCTTGTAGTTGGGAATTTGACAGTTGGATAATAGGGTAAATAGCTCCCTATCCCTATCCCCTACAGTGGAATCTTCGTTGGAGCTGGTATCGGGCTCCCTCCAAGCGGCCCTAACCCTCTCAACATGGGCAAAGAGAAATCTAGGTTTCCACCCCCTAATTTTGGATGGGAGATCCAGTGGAAAGGCTCTACCCGGCCTGGCGGTAAATGCCTACCAAGCACCCTCACCTTGGCGGTGGAGCTTATAGAAAGATCGGAATAGGGACAGCCCTGGGCGGGCCCCCTCAAAGTGGAAGAGGATTACAAAGGCGCAAATAATCCGAATCGAGTTCGGAGTCAACTGTGTCGGCACTAACCTATATCTATCTAAAAGATTAAGGAAAAAGGGATGGAAGGGAAGGCGCAGCCCGCACCGGAAGAACTCCTTGTACAGAGCGACCTGGCCCGGATGGTCGGAGGTCACTCTGTCCTTGGGCCCCGGTGCGGACAGGTCAATAAAATTAGGGACATAGTATTTAGCTCTAAGGGCCTCTATATCCTTAGAGGTCATGGTGGAAGCCACCCCAGATGGCCCCGTTGGGTCGGAATTCACCGCCGGAGGAAGCGCTGGACGGCGAGAGGACAGGGGAACTGCCCTAATGGGAGGACCGGAGGTGACCGAGGGTCCTGCTGCCCTCGATTCACCACGGATGACTACACCGTCCACCGACGGAGGCATTCGACTTCTAGCTACAGGGGCCTGGTCCTCACTGCTAGACTAGGAAGACTCTTCTACGGGCCTTTTGCCCCCCCTAATAGCACGGCGGTCCATAGGCAAAAAAGGGGGATGAAACTAACCTGGGAGTTGGAAAGGCTCAGGTTGTAGGATAACTCAAAGAAGAAGAAAGTAGAAGGAGAAAGCAGTGGCAGCGTAAAGGCTTCTACAGGCCCTTAGGGGGTTTTTATAGCCCCCCGTCTCCAGCTAACGCTGCCCCATATTCCGCCATCTGGCACGCGCCCATTGCGCTGTAGGCTGCCAGCCGAAAGTCATGCCGGCGCCCGAGGCATGCCGCCTCGATCCACTCCAGAAGATGTGATCCCCGGCCAATCACATGCCATAGAAAATGGAGCGGTGATGATGCCTTCGCCCTTTTTCCCATCACCCAATGGGCTCCCCCTCCGGAGCGTCTGGCGCCAACGTCATCACCACCTAATGCATGATTACGGGAAATTTTTGAAGCGACCCTGCCTCGGAACAAAGCACCAGCACACCAGCCCATTTAAAGCGCACTAAGGGAGGCAATTATTCCTTTTGAATTTTCACGGCCCTTTCGCCCAAAGGATTGCAGACGCGTGGCCCTTAGCGCTCAGGGGCGGGGGGGGGGGGGGCATCTGATGTGGCTAATGTAGCCCCAAGGGTAATTTCGATAGAATAAAGGCATGGGTGCGCCCCGGCATCTCCAAGCCCGCTGAGTCGGCCCTGAACTTTCCTGGTCGGCCCTTCTCGACACCGGCATCTCCAGGTCTGCCGAGTCGGCCCCGACCTTTCCTGGTCGGCCCTTCTCGGCCCTGGCATCTCCAAGCCCGCCGAGTTGGCCCGACCCATCCTGGTCAGCCCTTCTCAGCCCCGACGTCTCCAAGCCCGTCGAGTCGGCCCCGACCTTTCCTGGTCGGCCCTTCTCGGCCCTGGCGTCTCCAAGCTCGCCGAGTTAGCCCCGACCCTTCCTGGTCGGCCCTTCTTGGTCCCGGCGTCTCCAAGCCCACCGAGTCGGCCCCGACCCTTCCTGGTCGGCCCTTCTCGGCCTCGGCATCTCCAAGCTCGCTGAGTCAGCCCCGACCTTTCCTGGTCGGCCCTTCTCAGTTCCGGCGTCTCCAAGCCCGTTGAGTCGGCCCCGACCCTTCCTGGTCGGCCCTTCTCGGTCCTGGCATCTCTAGGTCTACCGAGTCGGCCCCGACCTTTCTTGATTGGCCCTTCTCGGCCCCGGCGTCTCCATGCCCGCCGAGTCGGCCCCGGCCTTTCCTGGTCGGCCCCGGCCTTTCCTGGTCGGCCCCGGCATCTCCAGGTCTGCTGAGTTGGCCCCGACCTTTCCAGGTCGGCCCTTCTCGGCCCCAGCGTCTTCAAGCCCATCGAGTCAGCCCCGACCTTTCCTGGTCATCCCTTCTTGGCCCCGACATCTCCAGGTCTGCCGAGTCGGCCCCAACCTTTCCAGGTCGGCCCTTCTCGGCCCCACCATCTCCAAGCCCACCGAGTCGGCCCCGACCCTTCCTGGTCGGCCCTTCTCGGCCTCAGCATCTCCAAGCCCACTGAGTCGGCCTCGACCCTTCCTGGTCGGCCCTTCTCGGCCTCGGCATCTCCAAGCCCACCGAGTCGGCCCCGACCCTTCCTGGTCGGCCCTTCTTGGCCCCGGCATCTCCAGGTCTACCGAGTCGGCTCCGACCTTTCCAGGTTGGCCCGTCTCGGCCCCGACGTCTCCAAGCCCGTCGAGTCGGCCCCGACCTTTCCCAGGTCGGCCCTTCTCGGCCCTGGCATCTCCAGGTCTACCGAGTCGGCCCCAACCTTTCCAGGTTGACCCTTCTCGGCCCCGGCGTCTCCAAGCCCATCGAGTCGGCCCCGACCCTTCCTGGTCGACCCTTCTCGGCCCGACCCGGCACTCCCTAGTTGTCTAGGTCAGTCCCGGCCACCCTTGGCCGACCCAGATAAGCTTCGGCTCCCTCGAGAGAGTCGAGACTTCCCGGTTTCCTCCAAACCTGCCCCAACACGGCTCTGATGGCTCGGGATGCTACCTCTCTGACCCGCGCCGCCTGACAATGCCAGATCCAACTACCCGCTGGCCACGTTGCTGATGGGACTGGACCCAACTACCCAGCAGCCCCGCTAGCTGATGGGACGTAGCCCACCAACCGCCGCTTTCTTCCTTTTCGATGAGACAAGACCCACCAACCAGCGCAGATCCACGCAACTCCCAAGAACTCCGTGGATATTCCCTCCTCACGGAATCCCACATGATCGTGCCAGGGTCAACCCCTATAAAAAGGTGAACCCGCTCAGTAAATAGGTATGCGCGATAATCCCTGAAAAATCGCTATCTGGTAGCCCAGAAAGAACTTTCTTCTTCTATGGAGCACCCTCTTATTTAAAAAGAGCTCATTCAAGCTCCTCTTCAGCTGTGACCCCAATTGCTAACTTGGGCGTCGGAGGGTCCCCACCGAAGAACCCTCTCCGGTCCTGGAACTTCTTTGCAGGTAACCTGGTGAAGAAGAGCCTGGAGAATCCATCCATTTCTGACGTGCAGGATCAGTGATTGGGCGTCATCAGGAACCATCCTCTTAAATTTTAGACTGGAACCATCCTCTTAAAATGTCTTGGTGTCATGCACTCACTCAGAAATTGTTTCTGCTCCAGCAACTGCACCGATTGTATTAGCTTTTGGATTGAAGCTTTCTTATTGTTATTGTTATTCTTAACGTGCATATATAAGCAGCTTCCAGAATTGAACTACAAAGGCAGGCCTTAGAAAGAGATAGAGGTCTATGATATGCTCTGATATCCACTCATCTAACACGGTAAGATTAGTCAATCAGCTGAGCATTTAACATGAGGTCCACTTGAGACTTTCCTTTAAGTTGGTGTGATTGCTTGATGCATTTGTTAGCTTTATGTAGGGTAAGTAACACCCCCAATGAAAATGTCAACTCTAATCTTAGTCTTTAACCTACGCTAAAAGCTTCTATCATTTTTTTTTTCATAAATTGCTGACAACTTAGCAATCTACGCACTCCATGATGCTTATTCTCTAAATGAATCTTTATGTCAAAATGTCATGGTAGGTAACACCTACTTGTATGTATCTTTTGGCGACCAACGTGCTGATTGCTGCCACCAGCCTTGATTTGGACTTTGTAAACTAATCCACTTGCTTCCAATGGCACGTTTGGTGGGAGAAGAGCAGAAAGAAACCAAGTTCTAGTTTGTTGCAGGGCCTTAATTTTTGAGGAGGGTATAACCTCTCAATTAGCAGAGATGAAAGCAAGAATGGCATCATGGGAGACTTAAAATATCATATGAAGGAAAACCATAGCTAAGGGATGTGGGGTGTTACCTGTAGGTTTGGGCTATGGAGGATTGTAGAAAAGGAGGGCAATAGTGATCAAGTTAGCTTGAGTGGTCACTGAGCTCTTATAGGGTGTTGGAAAAGTCATAGGTGATGCAAAGGCCAAAAGGGTTGGGGAGTAATTAATTAGTTGTGAGCTCTTTGATGAAAGAGATTGGGAATGTGTTTGGTTCATAATATGGGATTGTTAATCCAATTTCCTGGGATTAGATCGAAAATTGAAGGGAAGGGATGAGTTTATTAATTCTAGATTTATAACTTTGAAATATCAATAAAATGATAGAATAAATATGGATATAAATTTAATATCCGTTTAGTATTCGTATCCATATTTGTATCCGTTAAAAATATGGATACAAATACGGATATACTACTATCCGATCCGTATCCGATCCATTTTCAGTCCTACCGAGGCTGGTGTTAAGTCTGTTGACACGGATCAGAAGTCGAGGCTGTCGGGGATGAGCCGTCCAAAATTGGGAGTAGCCGTGGCTAGGGGCCTCCAGGGAGTCGGGATGGAGCTATCGGCTGGGCGCTGCTGGGATGAGTGCGGGATGAACCGGAGCCGAGTCTGGGACAGGGAGTATAGCTGTGGCTGGGGGCCTCAGTGGAGTCGGGACAAAACCGTCATGCCCTGGTGGCAGCCAAAGGCTGAAGCTGGGGGCATCCAAGGAAGGTTCTGGAGACCCGCCTCTGGGGTGCAGAGAGAGATAGAGAGAGAGAGAGAGAGAGAGAGAGAGAGAGAGAGAGAGGCAGAGGGAGAGAGCATGGCCTCTGCCATCCCCTAAATTATGACCATGATATCATCTCTTTTTCTGGTGGCTTCCAATTGGAGAAGTATCTCTAGTGAGGCTTTTCCATCATGGCTATCCCACTGCTCAGTACAAGCTAATTGAAATGCTCGTCCTTCCTTCCACACGGCACCATCAGCTTTGATGAACTGAGGGTCATGACACCTAGATTCAAGGCCGTGGCAAACGGGTTCACAAACTCGGCATACAGCTTCATATTTGTGGGAGTAGCAATCTAGAGAACATGTTTTGGCATCTAAGTACTTTGGTCTTGCAAGCAGGCACTCCTCGGGATACCTGACAAATTTGTGATAGCATGGGCTTTATGGTTTAATCGTACGACCGAGTGAAGGAGGCCGAGGCTGACACCGACGGTCGAGTAGAAGAGGTCGAGGCCGACATGGGTGGCCGAGGCCGACATCGGCCGAGTAAAAGTGGTCATTGTAGCCTATGGGGTCCATTGGCCCCATATGATAATAGAGAATAAGGTTGGGTACAAGTAAATCAAAACCCTATAATTATGGGCAACCTTGGTAGCTCATCCTTATCCGCATTATGGACAACCATATATGGTAGGAAAGGGCCTTTAGATTCAAATTTGAGAGAACAAACTAATAAATTTGATTCAACAATAATTCGGCTATGATGTGATCCATATATAAGAAATCATATCTTGATTAGATAGATCAATATAATCCTCTTCCAAAGGTTTATAAGGATTCAAATTCAATACTTTCTTTGGGAAATATAATCAATCAACTTTGGAACTCATAGATCAATATATAGTCCAGTATGGAGATGCCAATAATTTTGTTAAATTGAGATTATTCAATAACTTGTTGACTTGAGTAGCATTCAATTAGTACATCAATTTTCCACCATACTTTGTGTAGGATTGATGCCAGTTAGAGAGTATATTTCATGCCTAGTTTTATGGAACAAAACAAAGTAACTATAGCCAACTTAGCTAAGATAAAGCAATAATCTAGTGAAAAGATTGAAGTAAACTTTCAATTCTATGAAAATTTTACCCATGTAATCTAAAATGTATGGTGAGTTACCATTTTTTATGTTGTTATCAATCCGTCCATCTATGGATGTGAATGCAAACATTATGTTGTGTGCTATATTCTTTTTAAATTTTGTAGATCATCTCCTACCATTATGACTAAGAAGATCATCAAGCACTTTTAGAGGTTGCATTGGCAATGGCAATTGTATTCTACCATTCGAACAACATAATGAGAATTTTGGTTCTCATGGTTTCCTTGATTTTTGTGTTCTTTTCTCATACCATAAAATTAGACCACAATGCTTGCACATGTGTGGAAGATCTAAACCTCAAGGGCCTGAAAGGTTTCATATAAATAGTTTCATTAAGTGTGAACTGTATTATACTTATTAAATATAAAAGGTCATAAACTAGCATAAATTCAAAAATTGAGATCCTTACCTTCAATTTCAGTGCTTTCAATCACTTGATAACATATATTAGCCCTTTTATGAATATCTCTGCATTACTCATAATTTATCACTAAGCTATATATATATATATAATAAACATATTAATATATAATTCTATAAATATACTAAATATATAAAAAAATTAAAAAAATCATGATTTTGAGAAGATGAGGTTTTTTACTTCAAATTTGCATATAAAGGTTTATTTTGTTTAGAGATTATGTCCCTCTGTTGATAGTATTCAGAGTGTAAGGAAGACATGGTGATAACACTATTATTGTTGAAAGAAAATTGAGGTATTTGAATAGCAACACTATATTAAACTCCAATAGAAGGTGCATCTATTTTACACAATTCAATAGTTATTTAAAATTTAATAAAACATATGTACATTGATGAAGCCATATATATCTAACCTTGAATTTCAATAGAAAGATAACATTTATTGACTCTTTTATTGGATGCTTTATATTGATCTTGTTTTGCAACTAAATTGATAATATAATAAGCATGCTAACAAATGAATGTGCAATAAATTAAAATAAATATAAATCTTTAAAAACTCATGAATTTAATGATGATTTTTTTTTATTATTTTTGTATCACTACAAGGGGAAAAAAATATTGCGACGCCCAAATGCGTCGCAATTGCGTCGCTAAACAAGCTATTACGACGCAATAGCGACGCAATGACGGCGTCGCTCAGATGTCCGTCGCAATCTCCATTTGTCGCAATTGCGTCGCAATATTGCGACTCTCTGCGATGCAACAATGCATCGCAATATTGCGACGCATCCAAATGCGTTGCTAAATTTAAAACTAATTTTTAATATTTAAAATTATTATTAAATATTACGATGCATTCAATTGAGTCGCAATATTGCGACGCATTTAGTTGCATCGTAATATTTAATAATAATATTTTAGATATAATAGCGACGCAATTTGAGTCGCTAATGCATCGTCAAGAAATTTTTTTTTAAAATATTGCGACGCAAGGTCATTGTGTCGCAATATTTAATAATAATATTTTAGATATAATAGCGACGCAATGTGAGTCGCTAATGCATCGCTATTAATTTTTTTTAAAATTATTGCGATGCCAGGTCATTGTGTCGTAATATTTAATAATAATATTTTAAAAATATTAGCGATGCAATTTTAGTCGCTAATGCATCGCTAATTAAATTTTTGTAAAAAAAATAAATATTAAAAATTAAAATGGTTAATACAATTTCGTTACATTTAATATTGATAGAAACATTCTTCACTCATATTGATCCAAACAATAATCATTCAATTTCCAAAAATAATTAATATATTAAAATTTTAAAGTTTTCATGTACAACATATAAAAGAAAAAAAAATACATCAAGAATCTGAGCGATCACGTGGAGGCCGAAGACCCTGTGACAATGGCTAACCATATCCTGCAAATGATGCATCTGATCTCGCACGTCTGCAAGCTCCTGATCCCGGCCTCGCATACGCTGCTCGAACTCGTGCTCGACCTCCTGCCGAACCTCCTGACGAACGTCCTGCCGAACCTCCTCTGCAATAGATCTCTGAATGTCGTCTAAACGCTAGGCAGGAATATCACCAGAAAATAGCGAGCTGGAGGCCTGATGGGGAAAATATGAATAAGCTTTAGTGCCCAGACCATAGGCCTGCGGTCTCGCGGCTGGGCACCAACAGCCTCCAAAAACACACCGACTCTCCTCTGCTGAGTCTCCCCATCAGTGGAGTCGACCTGCGATGCCTGGGAGCGAAGCTCCTCGACTTGTGCCTTTGAATTATAAAATCAACAATAAATAAGTTAATAATTTCTTGAAATAAAATTTTAGAAATTAAACAGATACTACATAAAGCTAATTTCTTACCGCAACCTCCCGTGATCGCGTGTCGACCCAGGAACTGTCCCTCTGGTGTGTGTCGCCCTGAATAGACGAAACTCACCAGGATCTTCGCCCTCCTGCTCAGACTATACAATAATAAAAATTAATATTAATACAAATATTTGTAAATAACTAAATTAGTAATTAAATTATTTATGTTTTCTTACCATACGACGTCTGTGCTCCTGAATCGAAATGGAGCCCGAAGTATGGCGGGAGAGACCCATGCCAGGACCGCCCTTCTCGGATCGGCGGTTCGTGCTGGCTGATGCGGACCTCATGCGCCAGCCATCAGACTGCCAGTCCTGCTGCCACTCATGCCAAATATCCTTTGGCACATACACAGGACACTGACCCGATGACCTCCAACTATGAAGCATGTTGGAGTATCGGCATCCCGTAAGAGCCTCCCATGCTGCCCTAATGGCATCATGGCTGGCAGGGTCCCACGTAAACTTTTTCTGCATTAAAATAAACAGTTAGTTTCAAAATTTATTAAGATTAAGAAATTTTATATCAGTGATAAATTATATTTAATAAGTTTACCTGAAACTCAGAAAAATAAAACTCCCTCGTGGCTGGAGATACGTGGCGCCAATCGTAGCAACTGGGATCTGCACGCCTCTGAAATACGGCGCTGATGTGGCTGGATACATGATGCTGCTCAATAAATCTGTTAAAAAATGCATGTTTATAAGTAATTACTTAAAATATAAACATATATTTTTAATTAGTATATACTTATAGCCCATGAGCATCAAGTCGAAGTACGGTGCGGTCGATGGTGGAAGAACTCTCAGAGGTCTGTGCCGATCGGCTGGATGGTAATACCAATGCAGGATCACCGCCGACTGTTGGAGAGATCGAAGGCTGTGTGATGTGTGGAGATCCGAACTCTCCATCTCCAAAGCTCATGTGATCTGATGCAGCAGGGCTACGTCCCTGCTCACTCCGTATGTCGTCGGTAGATCTACCTCTGCCCGTCATACTGAAATACTAAAGATTCATGCAATTAAATTACGATTAATGATTGACTATGTAAAAATTTATCACTTATAAAATAAAGTTGAATTTAAAAAAATCTCTATGTTTAATCGGTGTCATTTGTTTCGTGAAATGTTGGTTCAACATCCGATGCCGTATTGGACTGCGATTCAGTTTCATTATCATCGGAAGGAAACCGAATATTTGCATCCGCAATTTCTTGGACATCACCATTTAGATCTCTAAGTGATGTTTCAGGAGCCCTTGTGTCATCCTTAATTGCATGCATTTCCATCTCATCCTCTTGAAATGCAGGGCACTCGGCTGATTGATTGATGAACTCTCCTCTAATAAGATTGTTGAACGTGGGATAATTTTAGAAACAGCCCACCAATCTCGCTTGTCGTTGCGCAAACTTGGATATCCGTAGTAAACACTTGCTGAGCTTGGGATGCAAGGATGAATGGGTCATATTTCTGCAATCTTCGTCGATGGTTCACTACAACCAAATTGTAGTTGTTATGAACCCTTTTGCTCATAGGAACTGTCAGATCGAACCAATCGCAACGAAACAATACGGTTCGTTTTATAGGCCAACCGGGATATTCAACTTCAACCACCTCTACTAACTTTCTGTAATAATCCTACATATTTGCTCCAACACTTTCTCCTTTAACACACACGCCCCAGTTCTGCGTGCCTCTTGAAGCTGCTAATCGTTCAATCTGAAATTTGTACCCATTAACAAAATAGCCAGTAGAGGTTGTTACGGTCTTCATGGCCATTGCGATAGACATTTAATGAAAATATTGTCGGTTGGGGACCATGGACCGTTTACCTATAAATTAATAAGCTATTCACAGCCAATTCGAAAAATTAAAGCCATTATTGAAATTGATTGAGTGATACTACTCATAAATTCATAAAACAAGTAAGCGAACTCTGTTTCTAGCTTCTATCCAATTGCAAATTGACTGATGTCGGGATTCATCTGTCGTTGTCTATCACAATACATCCTTATGGGATGATAAGGATTAAAAATGATGTTAGCAATTAAATATTATGGTATATTGTAATTTAAATTAGAAGTTCCAATTAAGCATTGAAGTATACACTTACTCAATATATGGATCGACTTCTCTACAGTTCATTAGGATAATAATGTGTTGTATTATACTCCATATCGTTAAGATTTCTTGACTTCTACCCCCCAAATGAACGGCCGATACCTTTAAAAATTGATATTCTACCGTCATTAGGTTCTCCTTCGTCAACACATACGTCATCGTTACGACCAAGATTTTGGCTCCTCGTGTGGACGTGGCCCTCAAAGTAATGCGAGGCAAAAGCTGAAACTTCTTCAACCAAGTGTGCATTGCATATAGAACCTTCAACCTTGCCTTATTACGCACATTATTTTTTAACTTCTTAAGGTACCTATATGTAAAGTTTAGACAAAAAATTAACCAATTTTCTCGCAATGAAATAATATTTGAAATGTCAATATGTCTTAATGATGTATATATTTACCTCTCGAAAGGATACATCCAGCGATACTGCACGGGACCAGCTATGCTCGCTTCGTATGGCAAGTGAACCGGTAAATGCTCCATTGAGTCAAAAAAACGGAGAGGAAATATTCGCTCCAACTTGCATAAAATAATTGAAATTTCCTCCTCAAGCCTTGCCATGGATGCAGAAGTAATGAATGTGGTAGACAACTCCTTGAAGAACAAGCTGAGCTCTGTCATTGCCTTCCATACATGTTGCGAAAGCAACTCACAAAAAGCTATAGGCAATAACCGTTGCGTGAAACATGACAGTCGTGACTCTTCATGCCGAACAACTTGAGCTTATGCATGTCCACACACCTACCAATATTTGAGGCATAACCATCTGGAAATTTTAACCCTCTAAGCCAGTTACATAAAACTTCGTGAATTTCTGTCAAGAGTGTAACAGGCTTTAGGATAGGTCCCGTCGGTACTCCTTCTCAAATCACCCTTCTGCAATACCGATTAAGTTCTTCTCTTGACTTTGCAGTATCTTTGTGTTTTCCCGGGATGTTTAGCACCGTGTTAAAATGTTATCAAAATTTTTTTCTCGATATGCATAACATCCAAGTTGTGCCGGATGAGATTTGTGCTCCAATAAGGCAAATCCCAAAATATACTCTGCTTCTTCCAGTTATGTTCTTTACATATACGGCCATTTATTCTATCTGCATCTGGTTCCCAAGCATACCTCAACCCCAAATGCTCTATAGTATCAAATATATCCGTGCCGGACCTAACCGGTTCGGCAAATTTTGTGACTGCTTTGTTCTTCCGGAAGGCGATCAAGTTACGCCTGTAAGGATGATTTGGGGGCAAGAACTTCATATGATTATCAAACCATGACTGCTTACCACTCTTCTGCAATGTAAATGCATCCGAATCATACATGCAATGAGGGCATGCCAGACGTCCAGCAGTGCTCCAACCAGACAACATTGCATATGCCGGGAAGTCACTTATTGTTCACATCAAAGCAACTCTCATGATGAAATTCTGTTTCATAGAAATGTCGTAGGCTACGACTCCTGTTTCCCACAACATTTTCAATTCGGCCACCAACGGTTGTAGGAAGACAACAATCTTTTCCTTTGGATTTGATGGTCCTGGAACCAAAACTGTCAAAAACATTGCAGTCTCTTTCATGCACTTCCATGGAGGAAGGTTATATACAGTCAGTATCATAGGCCAACATGAATACTGTTGCCCCGCTTGACCGAATGGTTGGAAGCCATCGGTACAAAGACCTAATCTCACATTCCTTATATCTCAGCGAAATCAGGATGATTTCATTGAAATGCTTCCAAGCTTTTGAATCTGATGGATGCCGCATTTCATCCTCTTTAGATTCATGTTCGGCATGCCATCTCATATCAGCAGTTGTAGCCTCAGATCTATAAATCTCTGCAGGCATGGAGTCAGAGGAAAGTAATGCATCCTCTTGTAAGGAACACTTTTCCTCCTACTTATACTAGCTCCCCCTTCGCCATTTTTGTACCTCGATTGCCACAAATTTACACCATCTCAGCTCCGAGTCTTCACCCCAATATATCATATAATTATTCAAGCAACAATCGATCTTATTAACCGGGAGCCCAAGCCCACGCAACTTCTTCGTACGTTGTTAAAAACTGTCTGCTACAACATTATCATTTGGCAAAATTTCCTTGATTAACCTGCTACAGAATTAAACGCCTTTTCTGATAATCGATGTTCTGCCTTAATATTCAGCAACCGAGCAGCCGTAGACAACTGGGAATGACCCTCACAACCAGATACAATTCTTGATTTGCAGCATGCAACATATCATAAAATTGCTGTGCATCTGGATTTGGTTCTTCCATAAATGTATTCTGATTGAATTCATTACCCGATGCATTCATCACCATTTCTTCATATGTGTTTAGATTCACAAATGGTTCATCAACGGGAATTGACACTTGTTGGCTTGTATCAACTGTTGGAATTTCCTCTGGTTCACCATGACAGTACCAAATCGTAATCAGGAACAAACCCCTTTTTACACAGATGTACCTTAACAGTTTTGACATCTGTAGGCTTTATTCTGATACATGTGATAGTTGCATGGGCACCTAATCCTAGGCCCATCCATCCATTCAGGTTGGCTACATGCAAATGCGAAAAATTCTTCCAATCCTTTCATAAAATCTGGATTAAGCAAGCCATCTTTTATCCTTGCATATATCCCTGAGCGATCCCCGCTTCATTTTTGACCGACTTATACAATTTTTGGTAACCATTAAAGGAAACCACATTATAAAAACTATATTAGCATTAACTAAAATATAACTAAATTATTTCTTTTACACAACTAAGGTTAATAACAACCATTTAAATAAGTTATAACTAAACCAATTTTTTTTTTTAGACAACTAAGGTCCCTACCCTGCAAGGCCCAGCCACGGCTACGACCTTGGCGTGCTAGCAAGGACTGAGGCATAGGTTCATGCCAGGCTAATGTAGGGCTTGAGTTCGGGTCGGGCCGAAAGGTGGTCCGTTTAATCATGAGACTTCACAAGCATTCAAGTGTCCTAAATTAATTTTACCTTCCCTCTATGTCTAAAAAGGTAAGGCCCTATCCCATTCAAGAATATTTTTGTGATATGTTATTCTGCTATTAATTCTCATCGATCGGTTACGTGAAATTTCAGCAGC
>UESW01003111.1:0-117885 GCA_900491605.1 Calamus simplicifolius | reverse complement strand
TACTCTACTTTGTTGTTAGAGGCTGGGAAGGAGAAACAAATGCCATACTCGAAGGTCGCTCCCTCCAGGCTAGTGAGAACCAAACCAATGCCAGAACCATTCGCGCCGGAGGACCAATTGGCATGGAGCAGTCATAGAGCACTAGGCTTTGGTTGCTCGGGAGTATCCAGAGTGGAACCATCCTCGGGTATGGTGCATTCAAGAAAAAAATCTGCTAGGACTTGTGCTTTGATAGCTGGATGAGACTGATATTGGATATCATGCTCACTCAATTTGATGGCCCACTTGGTCATTCTTCCCAATGTCTCCGGACAATGGATGACTGACTTGATAGGTTGGTCGGTTAAGACCAACATAGTATGCGCTTGGAAATATGGCCGCAACTTTCAAACTAATGTTATCAGAGCCAACACCATCTTCTTGATTCGGGTATACCTCGTCTCAGCATCTTGGAGCAATTTACTAACATAATAGATGGGCTTTTGAATTTTATTTTCCTCTCTGACCAACACAAAGCCAACAACGCCCTCCGAGACTGCCAAATACAAACATAGCATTTCTCCCAGCCTCAGACTGCTAAAGAGAGGTGGCGAGCCAAGGTATTTTTTAAGATCTTCAAAAGATTTCTGACAATCTGGGGTCCATTGGAAGTTTTTGGCCGATCGGAGCGCTTTAAAAAAGGACAAACATCTCTCGACTGACTGAGCAACAAAGCGATTGAGAGCTGCTATCCTTTCAGTAAGCTGCACCTCTTTAATCGACCCTAGAGGCACCATCTACTGCAGAGCTTGAATTTTCTACGGATTTGCCTCAATGCATCGTTGGGAGACCATAAAACCCAAGAATTTCTCGAGTTGACTCCGAAGGCATATTTGGTGGGATTAAGCTTCATCTGATACTTTTGGAGTTTGGTGAAGCTCTCTGTGAGATCATCAATGTACTGGGATGCTTCCTTGCTTTTAACCAGCATGTCATCAACATAAACCTCCATGTTTCGATCAATTTGTTCTTTAAAGACTTTATTAACCAGCCTCTGGTATGTTGTACCTACATTTTTAACCAAAAGGCATGACTCGGTAACAGTAAATACCTCGATCAGTTATGAAGACGGTCTTCTCCTCATCCTCGGGTACCATGCGAATTTAATTATAGCCCGAATAGGCATCCATGAAGGTCAACATCTGATGGCCCGAAATGGCATCCACGAGCTGGTCAATCCGAGGTAGAGAAAAACTGTCCTTCAGGCAAGCCTTGTTGAGTTCTGTAAAGTTGATGCAGATCCTCCATTTGCCATTTGACTTCTTCACTATGACGACATTCATCAGCCAGTCGGGATAGTTCACTTCCCAAATGAAGTTGGCTTTAATGAGCTTGTCCACCTCTTCTTCAATATCTTTCTGGCGCTCAAAAGCAAAGCTTATCTTCTTCTGCTTAATTGGCCGAAATGCCTCATCCACATTGAGGCGGTGGACGAGGACATCTGGGTCGATTCCTGGCATGTCTGAAGTAGACCAAGCAAAGACATCAGCATTTCCCTGAAGGAACTCAACCAAATCCTGTCAAGGCTTTCCCTTCAGTTATGACCCAACCTTTATGGTTCGGTCGAGTCGAACCTCATCGAGTGGCACCTCCTCAAGCTCCTTGACTAGTTCTCCCTGTTGCTTGGCAAAGTCCTTCCGAGCGTTCAGCTCGTCGACCTCGAGCTTTCTAGATTGTAGGTCGGCAACGAAGCAGTGTTGAGCCATGGCTTGACTCCCTCGGATAACTCTCATCCCCCATTCAGTGAAAAATTTTAGGGCGAGATGGGGATTAGAAATGACAGCTTTGAGGGACATCTATCATGGTCTGCCGAGGATGGCGTTATAAGAGGACCGAAGCTTGGTCACCAGAAAGTTCATGTGTATAGTGGCTACACTGGGCCAAGTGCCTGCTCAGACTATCAAGGTGACAACCCTCTCGGGAACTATAGCATCGCCCGTAAAATCCACTAAGGTAGATTCTATGACCTAGAGGTTTTTCATCCGCAATTTTAATCTCACAAAGGCATCAAAGTACAAAACATTAACAAAGCTTCCACTATCAACCAAAATCCGGTGTACATCATAGTTATTTATGTTAAGGGATACAACCAGAGCATCATCATAGGGGTACTTCACCTCCCAAAGGTCCTCATCAGAAAAAGAAAGTTCTTCAGCTCGAGCCCTCTTTTGTAGATTTTCCTCCTCACCCGACCAAGCTGACGAGGAGCCGATCATCGCTATCATATTGATATTGCTAATGACCGGAGGATTCGGTGGAGGGGGTTGGCGAGGCTCTGAGTAGTGATCTCCTCCATTGTTCAGCTCGGGGGCTCTCCTGAACCGGTCTAGCCTGCCCCGTCGGATGAGTTACTCAATCTCATTCTGAATTTGCCAGCACTCCTCGGTGTCGTGCCCGTGGTCCCGATGGAATTGACAATATTTAGTCATATCCCTCCGGGCTCCGTTCCTTCGAAGTGGTGGCAGTCGAGGGAGCTAATGCTCAATCTCCATTAGGATTTGTGCCCTTAGTGCAGCGAGCGGGGTGTACCGATCGAACCTCTGGGCCAAGCTCCAAGTATGATCTCTGGGCCGTTGTGGAGAAACTCTTTGACGGCGAGGCAGAGTGGTGTGGTGGAGGGGTCGATTCTTCTCTGAGCCCTTGGCCTCCTTTCTTCTTGATTTCTTGGCCAGAGCTGACCTCTGCAACTCCTCGACTCTGATGTACTTGTCCACCAGGGCCATCATGTCAGAGAGGCTTTTCAAATAATTGACCTCCAGGGCCAAATAAAAGTCATCCTCCTTCGATACTTTGCCTGCCAAGGCGGATATTGCCACCTCATGATTGAGGTGATCTACTTCCAGTATGGCCGTGTTAAATTGGTAAAGATAATTCTTCATGGATTCTCCATTGATGGTGATGGCTACTGACGAACTGCCTGATGAATAGGCTGCTTGGCTCATCAAAAGAATCAACGGAACCTAGCCTGAGGCTGTTAAACCAGGTTCTGGTAGATCCCCAAAGAGTAGAGGGGAAGGCTCTGCACAGGATCGCATCTGACGCTCTATGAAACATCATGATGGATCGAAAGCTGCTTAAATGGTCATCAGGATCATGGATCCATGGTATAGCTCGATGGCGGAAAGCTTGACATGAGAAGGGATCATTTTTCGCATGATCTCCTCGGAGAGGGATCTGCCTGACGGCATTTAGCTCCTGGCACCACTCCCGGCGCCACTCCCGGCGCATCTCCTGCATCTGCCGCCATATTCCTCATCTCGGACTGTAGGGGAGGCTGGCTGAGGGGAATACTGCAATGGCGTTGAGTTTGGCGAGATGACACAGGGGCGAGAGAGCGAACTTGCCGAGATCTAGGTGGGCTCTTTCTTTCGGCCTTTAGAGGCGCTAGCTCAGCTCCCCTGGATCGCTAAGGATGGCCCATGATCTTGGGTGGGTGGAAAAAGAGATCGCCGGTGGAGCAGGGCGGCGGCTCCATCAAGGTGTCTTGGAGCAGGAGCGGCCGGATGGGGAGCCCTCTGAAGCCCTTGGACTAGTTGTGCAAGGGCTTGCACTTGTTGGACCAGTACAGCAAACTGATCCTGGGTCACCGCTGGTGGTGAGGGAGTCTTGGCTGGCGGCGGTAGTGAAGGCACCACATTGTTTAGAGGGTCCGACGTCTGGAAGGCAGTCTAATCTTGCACATCAGAGGTAGCTCTCCTCCGATTGGCCATTGAAGGGTTGCTCTTCTGGATCTAAACCTTGTCTCCTAGATTACAAGTTTATGGGATCTGGTTAGTTAGAGAATCGATGGTTAGAGAAGCTAGTTGATGCTTTGAGATTTAATGATTTTATAGGCTCTAGGCCACTTCTAATATCATTGGCCTAATCTCTCACTTAGGGTTGTTAGGGGCTTACGCGGCTGGAATCTCGATAAATCATCATGGATCTAAATTTTTCGCATTCGACCCTAATCAAGTGATCAAGGTCGTTCATCATGTGGAGAATTCATCGTGACCCTTCATCATGTGGAGAATTCATCGTGACGGTTGGTAATAAATGCGCTTGGGCTAGGCATGGGGGAAGCTCAGTTCTGCAGAGGTTCAGGGATTCCCTGGCTCTACCGAGGAATAAGAGTGCTAAGTTGACCAAAGCATGGGGACAGCTCGATCCAGTCAAAGAAAAAGATAGCTCGGTTTGACCGAGGCATAGGTGTGGCTTGGTTTCGCCGAGGCATGTGGATAGCTCAGATACTTCGGTCTCGTTGAGGCATGTGATAGCTCAGCCGAAGTATCGTCGAGTCATGATAGCTGGCGGGCCAAAAATCAAGAATGATGTCAACCTTTTCATCGTGTGCACGATTATTGTTACAATGATAATTTTATCCCTCATCAGACACTAATATCTTATTATTAGTGGAATAATATGAGATGGTTCGATTTTTGTGGTTGTTTCTATACTCCATTTTTTTTCTCTACCTTTTGATGATTCATTCCTGATCAAGCATAAAAAAATGCATATAAATATTGTTAAATATTTATTTATATTCAAGTATTCATTCCTTGTCATGCATATAGAAGCATTATCATTTTATGATCATCAGTTTCCATCTACTACTTATAGCAGTAAAACAATTGGACATGAAGAACTAAAATTTCTACTATAAAAAGACTGTCAATTTAATGAAAAAAGTAGACAGATATTGAAAAGAATGATATCTGAATTGTGATATAGATTTCCAGTAAAAAAATTGTAGAGGAAAATAGTAAAAATTGAAATACAACATCTTTTATGTAAAATCCAATCTAAATGAGGGTTTTTGCCATGAAAATACCAATCTCAGTGAATATATGTTCTACGTTTTCTTGGCTCCATAGCATGTGCACTGTTTCTTCTTTGCTCATATACCGTTCAAGGCAATGCTCAATCAAATTTTGTACCTGAAATAAAAACATGAAACAAAATGTAAGATAATTATTTGCTACGTGAATCATGTAATGTAATTTTTTTCAAAAATGTTTGACAATGTTTAAATTATGGGCAAATGCCAATCTGAAAGATAACTTATTAGCACTAAAACAACAAATTTTATGAAACTATCCTAGAAACTAACTTTTATGCACCGAGAGAACTCATTTTTGTTTTGGGAGAATTCTTAAACGTGGATATAAAGAAGAGTAGAAGAATAGGATGGATTGAAAATGATTGGGACACTGGGCGACATTTTCTGGATTTAGCTGGGAGTATAGGAGGATTGGCTTGGGACTTTGTTGTGTGGTTTTTGGTCGTGTGTGTGTGTGTATATATATATATAGAGGCGCTAAATGCCGATTTCCGGTTTCCAGAGTCTTCCCATTTTGCCACTTTCAATCCCAAACTTAGTGACTTCGTTCAGAATCATCCTACCATCTGGATTTGTCCAGTAGAGTTCTCCCATTGAATTTATTAATCTTTTAATTTCTCAGTATTACTCTCTAGAAAAGTACAACCGATCATTCTCATGCACAAGATGTCTACGCCAACAAAACTAAGCACCACTTGAATGATGATGTCTAGGTGTATGTATGAGATGGATAACTAGCAGAGAAATATCTGGCAATATAATAGTTAGATAAATCAACTTAATGCAAGTTATCACCAAACTAACAAAAGAGAAACAAAAAAAAATAATGATTTACTTATGTGGTCTATATCTTCAAAAGTCACCTTCCATTTTTTTCTGTCCTTTTTTTTTTTTTTTTTTGCCGGTCTCATGAAACTGAACTAGATTTAAGAAGTTGTTTAACAAGCTTAAGATCTATCAACTTGCTAATGTTTAAATTGTTAAAGTTCAAAAACATTTAAAGAAATAAGTAAACATTTGTTTTTTAAATAGTTTAGAAAATGATGCAAGAAAATTCAGAAGTTATTTCTGAGAAGCAATGGTGCATTGCTCTATTAACAATTTATAGATCAGTCCAATAGAAACACCTATTGCTTGTGTTATGATTTTGTGACTATTTTTCTTTTTTATTTATTGGTCATGCTTGTATCACTTCAACTCCAATGGCATCAAATTGAGATCATTTATGTGTGTTTATATATATATATATATATATATATATATATATATATAATTAAGTAGCCAAATATGCTGGTGGACAAAAATTTGTCCTACCTTTATTTTAGTTATTTTATTAACTAATCTGATTATTATCTCAATCAATTTTGGTCATTATATTTGAGGAATTCTCTACCTCAAGCTGCTACCATACTAAAATTAGAGAAAAATATTAAACATCAGGCAAACATTCATGTCAAATACACATATTCTTTTATAATATTCTTGAATATTCTTTTATAATATTCTTAAGATATGTCAAAAGAAAAAATTTTACAATAGAAGAGAAAATATTTTTATGTGATGGAAATTTTCTAAAATATAGGTTTGTTGTCTCTCTATGTATACTTACAAAATTCAGTGAGAAGAATTTTGCATATAAAGTTTACTAGATATGACCAAAATATTGAGCAAAACAATGGAAGCTTAGGAAGATGATTTAATAGAGTCTATTGAGCAAAACAAATGAAGATACATATAGAAAGCTTAGGAAGCTTAGGAAGATGGTTTTTGGTCCTGTGTATATATAGAGGCACCAAATGCCGACTTCTGGCTTCCAGAGTCTTTCCATTTTGCCGCTTTCAATCCCAAACTTAGTGACTTCGTTCATAATCATCCTATCATCTGGATTTGTCTAGAAAAGTGCATTACGTTTAACATCTTGCAAGGCAGCAGAAAAAACGCCAACTTGCAAAATAAAAAATGAATTTTTCATCGACCTTAAATAGACCATGTAGAGTTCTCCCATTGAATTTATTAATCTAATCTTTTGAATTCTCAGTATTACTCTCTAGAAAACTACAACTGATCATTCTCATGCACAAGATGTCTACGAAAAAGAAAATAAGAACAAAAAAAAGAACAAATTAAACAAAAATAATGATTTACTTACGTGGTCTATATCTTCAAAAGTTACTTTCCCCTTTCGCTTCTTTCTGCCCATTTTTTTTGCCGGTCTCATGTAACTGAACAAGAACACAAAGCATTATAAATAAAATACAAAAGATTATAAATAAATAAATAAAAGAAACATGAAAACAAATCGGCATTACTGCATATTCTTAGAAAACTCAACTTAGCGCCATTGTCTTTAAATTTAATTTTTGAGAAGAAAAGTAAGAAGAACTGATTTATTTACAAAAAAGGACCAAGAAAAACTAAATTGGTAGGATATCAAAAGAAACTGGTGACAGCATGAGTATTTCTCTTTTTTGGATAATATCTCACAAAGGTAAGGAGTCATGCTACATAAATATCTCTATGAAGCCATAGAGTTATGAAAAGATAAAGATTTCAAATCTTTTGAATAGTATACGAAGTTAAAGCTTTAAGAAAAGATAAAGATTTCAAATCTTACTAAAGAGAGAGAGTGTGTGTCATGCTATTGGAGAGGAGAGTCACAAAGATGTCTTGCTTATCTATTAGAATACTTGCTCATCTATTGGATGCTTATCTATTAGAATACTTGCTCATCTATTGGAAGTCTTGTTCTATAAGGGCTCGAGAAAAGAGGGAGTATATTGGAGGAGAAGGATGCGGGAACTCGCAAGACATAAATATAGAAGAGAAGTCCGAAAAAAAGTGGAAGAAACAAGAACTTCACAAGAGAGCATCCGAGAGATACGGAAGAAAAAAAAAAGCCCATTTGCATGCAAGGATACTAAATAATTCTTATAAAATTTAATATTTTCAAATAATTATTTAAAATAATTATTTACAAGTATATAGTATTAAATTTATTTTAATTTATCAAATAATATATTATATATCATTATATCATTTAAATTTAAAATTTTTATATTTTAATAATTCATATAAATCATGATAAATAGCTTACTTATCTTATAGCTCTAATTCAAAAGTATAAATCAGCTATATGGACAATGTCATTTTTAAATTTTTAATCTTCAGCCTATCAAAATAACTTTTAAACTCTATTCGATCTAATCTTAAGATCAAATTGAAACTTCAATATCTTTAAATATATAAGTCAAATAAAAAAATAAAATACTTTAAGAAACTAAAATCAATATTAATCCTAACCCATCTTTCTTTTATTGGGACTAATCCGATTTGGAATCCAAAAAATTAGCCCGAAATGCTTAATTTAATTAAGCTAGCTTGAACAAATAAGAACTCAAGATCTTTTCTTCTCCACGTAAACTCACGGCACTCACGTTCTTTCTTTCTTCCTAAGTGAACCCATGCTTGCCGGTCACTCTTTTCCTAGGTGAACCCATGCTTGCCGGTCACCGGGCCACCATCAGCCCTTCTCCGGTCGGCCACCGGCTTAGTGCCGGCCGCCACCGGCCTCCTCCTCCTTTTCCTCTCTTTTTTTTTCTCTTTCTTTACCTCTCCTCTGTTTCTTTTTCCTCCCCGCTTTTTCTTCCCTTGGGCGGTGGCACGGCCGGCCTCCTCCGGTCGGACCCCACCGGACGCCGCCGTCCCGGTGGGGCCATCGCTCGCAACCCGGGCCCGGCAAGGCGGCGGGCATGCTGCCGGGCCCGAACCAGTGCTCCCGCCAGAATAAGCGGCCCTCCTTTTTCTTTCCCTTGGCCGGCCCGAGCGGCCGGCCACTCCCTCCACCGGGCTCCTCCGCTGCAGCGGAGGGGCCCCGGCCTCCAGTGCCCGGCCACGATGCCATGGCCTCATCTCTCTCTCTCTCTCTCGCCCCCCCCCCCCCCCCCCCTTGTCGGCGGTGGAGGACTCTTACCTTCCCGGAGGCGGCGAGTCGGCGGAGACGAGCGAAGGCGGATGTGGAGCGGGGTAGAGCCGCGGGGTGTCGAGCAAAGAGGGGGCCGGTGCACCTCCCAAAGACGCGGGGCCTGGTGTTCAAGGCTTAGAGAGAGAGAAGCTTCGAAATATTTTGGATAATATGTAAGACTTTAAAAGAGAGAGAGAGAGAGTCGTGCTATATGCAACGAATCGACTTAATATTTAGGTTGTGTATCAATCGATTCAATCGTATAAATCGATTTGATCGAACCAAAAAAAAAGTATTATAATTAATTTTTATTTAATAATATAAAAATAATAAAATATAAATATTAATTTAAATAAAAAATTAATTTTAATTTTATTTATTAAAATTAAAATTTTAAAAATTGGGGATTGGATCGGTTTGAAACCTAGTCGGACGAAATAAAGGCTTTAAGAGAGAGAGTCCTCTACGTAAGTATCTCTAAAAGATAAAGATTTTAAATCCTTTGAATAATATCTCAAATATATTATATCCATCTAGAAAGATTCTGTTGAACGAAACCATAACGATCGTTAAAGGGAAAGAGCATGGAAGAACGCGGGCGTTCGAGAATACCAAAGAAACAAGAGAGTGTCCGAGAGATACGGGAGAGATAGAGAGATACGGAAGAAGAGAGTACGATAAGAGATAAAGAAAGAGAGTTTTTACGTACGGGATAGGGTTAGGGTTAGTTGTTTTTTTTTTTTATATCGCAGCCACCCCGACCAGCGGAACTTCACTAGCCTCTTCACCGTCACCCAAAAAAATTCAGCACCCTTTAGTCACCGTGCTGCCGGCGCCTTGGGTCGGAGTCAAACACCGTGCATGGCATGGGTTCGACGCTGTGCTGCTGGCGCCTTGGGTCAGAGTCGAACACCGTGCTCGAAAACCACCGCATCAACATATATTGATCGAGAGAGATGCATGATGATGCCTGGTCACGTTGTGTGAACGGCTGTAAGGGCACCGTGTGAGCTACCGAAAAGGCTTCTCTCCGAGGTTAGACCTGCAAGAAGTCGGATAATATTCGATGAAGACCATTCGACACTCAAGTAAGTGATCAGAATCACGTGAGCTTGAGAAAGCAAAAAAAAGTTGAAAAAATTCTTAAGCTCTCTAAGCATTCAAGTGTTAATATTGTTCATACCTCGTTGGGGGTTCCTTTACCCATTTTACCTTGTCATGAGGGATGGTGACTTTGGAGATATATGATGACTTTTTGAATGAAATGTCAGAGTTGGTAGAATTTGTCCCCTCTAATCTGGTGATTGGTACTTCATTATGAATGATGACTTTTGGGGCTCATCTGATCTGAGTAATTAAAGCCTCATGGTGGATGATGACTTTTGGGACTCATTGCCAGAATTAGTGAGGCTTATCCCATTAGACATGCGAGCCATAGGCGGTTAGTGGGCCAGGTATTGTCAGGCACATTGGCCATAAGCAGTTGGTGGGCCTAGTCCGAGGGTAAGGCCACCTTTGAGGTTGGGGCCGAGTCCGGAGAAAAGGCCGCCTTGGAGGCTTGGGCCGAGTCCGGAGACGAGGCCGCCTTGGAGGCTGGAGCCAAGTTCGGAGAAGAGGCTGCCTTGGAGGCTAAGGCCAAGTCTGGAGAAGAGGCTACCTTAGAGGCTGGGCCGAGTCCGGAAAGAGGCCGCCTTGGAGGCTGGGGAGTCCGGAGTCTAGAGAAGAGGCCACCCGAGTCTAGAGAAGAGGCCACCTGAGGCCGGAGCCGAGTCTGAAGAAGAGGCCGCCTTAGAGGCTAGGGCTAAGTCCGAAGAAGAGGCTACCTTGGAGGCCGGAGCCAAGTATGGAGATGAGGCTGCCTTGGAAGCTGAGGCCAAGTCTGGAGATGAGGCTGCCTTGGAGGCTAGGGCCGAGTCCAGAGAAGAGGCCACCTTGGAATCTGGGGCCAGCATCCTCTCGACTTCCACCGTCAGTTAATTCACTCATGGCTTTACTAGCCACATCAGATGCCCCCGCTCCTGAGCTTTAGTGGTCACGTGTTCCATGCCCGCTAAGCAAAAGGAGTGTAAAGTCTCTCACCATCATTGGGCCTTGTGCATCATTTAATCATCGGGGGCGAGCATACCGCCCAGGAGGTAGGGTCTCTTTGAAATCTCCTCCTTTAAGTATAGGCACAAAAACTAATGTCGCCCACGGGGATATTGAGAAAATGCCTATCGAGTAACAAAAAAAGGTAGGGTGTCATTATTGAATTATCATCACTAATGTTCCATCATTAGCCACAATTGCGCTCTCCAGAGGCATCGTATCTTGGCAGTGAAGGGTTCTTTGATAGCTGAACGTCGCCTCTGCTCGCGGGCGTCCATGTGGCATTGCATTGGGTAGGATGTTTCAAAAATTATGTATAAAGATTGTCCCGCCTATCTCTTCAAGTCTTTCAAGCTTTTTGGTACCTTCTTTGTGCTCCTTTCACCCTCTGAGTCCCAAGCTTTCTATTCCTTCTTTCTAATTTCAGGTCAGTCATCTTTACTCCTTGTTTCTTCTTTTTCTCTATTCATGGACCCTTGCACCAGTAGAAAGGTAAGAGTCCCATGGTTGAGCTTGTTTTTGCCCCTTAGGCATTTGCCAGAGTGACCTTAGGTTGCTGAATTGACGTTTGAAAGCCTTTCGAGATCGCCCGGGGGTCTCTTCGGTTGGGTTGACTCGAGAGTCGTCGGAACCATAGGTCTTAAACCGTCTTGGAGATTTCTTCGACCGGTCCAAGGGTGACTTGATGATCGCAAGACCATCGAGAGCCTTTTGGAACCGCCTCGAGGGTGTCTTCGGCTAGCTTAGGAGTTGACTCAGAGTCACCAGAACCATAGGTCTTAAACCATCTCAGAGGTTTCTTCGGTCGGTCCAAGGGTGACCTAATGATCGTAGGACCATCGAGAGCCTTTTGGAACCGCCTCAGGTGTTTCTTGGCTGGCCTGAGGGTTAACTCGAGAGTTGTTGGAATCATAGGTCTTGAACTGCCTCAGAGGTTTCTTCGGCAGATCAGGGGTGACCTGATGATCGTAGGACCATTGAGAGCCTTTTAGAACCGTCTCAGAGGTTTCTTTGGTCGGCCCGGGGATTGACTCGAGAGTCATCGAACCATAGGTCTTGAACCTCCTCAGAGGTTTCTTCGGTCGGTCTAGTAGTGACATGATGATCGTAGGACCTTCGAGAGCCTTTTGGGACAGCCTGGGGGGGTCTTCGGCCAGTCTGGGGTTGCTCGATAGTTGCCGAAACCATAAGTCTTGAACCGCCTTAGAGGTTTCTTCAGCCGATCCGGGGTTGACTTGATGATCGCAGGATCATCGAGAGCCTTTTGGAACCACCTCAGGGTTTTCTTCGACCGGCCTGGGGGTTGACTTGATAGTCGCCAGAACCATAGGTCTTTAACCGCCTCGAAGGTTTCTTCGACCAGTCCGGGGTGACCTGATGATCGCAAGACTATTGAGAGCCTTTTGGAACTACCTCGGAGGTGTCTTCAACTGGCCCGAGGGTTGACTTGAGAGTCATTGGAACCATAGGTTTGAACCGCCTCAAAGGTTTCTTTGGCCGATCTAGGGGTGACTTGATTATCGTAGGACCGTTGAGAGCCTTTTGGAATTGCCTCAGGGTTTCTTCGGTCGGCCCGAGGGTTGACTCAAGAGTCGCCAGAACCATAGGTCTTGAACTGCCTCAAAGGTTTCTTCGACTGGTCCAGGGGTGACTTGATGATCGCAGGACCGTTGAGAGCCTTTTGGAACTGCTTAGGGGTTTCTTCGGCTGGCCAGGGGTTAACTCGAGAGTCGTCGGAACCATAGGTTTAAACCGCCTTGGAGGTTTCTTCGGTCGGTCCGGGTTGACCTGATGATCACAGGACCATCAGAGCCTTTTGGAACCACCTTTGGATGTCTTCGATCGGCCCAGGGGTTGACTCAAGAGTAGCCAAAACCATAGTTCTTGAACTGCCTTGGAGGTTTCTTCGATCGGTCCAAGGGTGACTTGATGATTGCAGGATCATCAAGAGCCTTTTGGAACCACCTCAGGGGTTTCTTCAATCGGCCTAGGAGTTGACTCAAGAGTCGCCGGAACCATAGTCTTGAACAGTCTCGGAGGTTTCTTTGACCGATTCAAGGGTGACCTGATGATCGTAGGACCATCGAGGGCCTTTTGAAACTACCTCGGGGTGTCTTCGATTGGCCCGATGGTTGACTTGAGAGTCGCTGGAACCATAAGTCTTGAAACGCCTCAGAGGTTTATTCGGCCGGTCAGGGGTGACCTGATGATCGCAGGACCGTCGAGAGCCTTTTGAAACTACCTTAGGGGTTTCTTCGGCCGGCCTAGGGGTTTGCTGAACTTCTAAGTTGGATGAGAAGGCAGTGCTTGAAACTCCTCTTATTTCCATAAGCTAAATGCATACATTATTGATAATATTGGCGAATGTTGTCCGCGTTCCAGGTGCAAGGAATTGGCCGTCCATCGAGTCCTTCAATTCGGTAGGCCCCTCGGTGAAGTGCTTCAGTGACTCGATAGAGCCCCTCCCAGTTGGGAGATAACTTTTCCCCCTCGTTGGCTTGGATACCTCGGCCCTTCTAAGGATTAGATCTCCAGGGCGAAATGACTTGAGGTAAACTCGGGCGTTGTTATACTTAGCTGCTTGCTGGCAAATGCAGCCATTTTGAGTCACGCCCGGTCTCTCGCCTTGTCAATGAAGTCAAGGCTGGCTCTCAATTGAGTGGGATTATCTTCTTCATTATATGACTCCACTCGGGGGCTCAAAAGGCCGATCTCCATAGGGATGACTGCTTTGGATCCAAAGATGAGACTGAAAGGAGTTTCTCCTGTGGAGATCCTTGAGGTTGTATGATATGCCCATAGTACGATCGGGAGCTCCTTCACCCATCTACCCTTGAACTCATCAACCAGATCCTGAGTTCCTAAAGGATGGTCTGATTCATAACTTCTGCTTCTCCATTGGTCTATGGGTGGTTACAGAAGTGAATCAGTGGCAGATATTTAGCTCAACGCAGAATGTCTTGAAGATAACATTGTCAAATTATCGGCCATTATTGGTGATGATGGTATGGGATAGCCCAAAGCGGCATATGATAGACTTCCAAAAGAAGGACTTCTTCACCTTGCTCTCGGTAATTTTGGCTAACGCCTCAACTTTGACCCATTTGGTGAAGTAGTCGATGGCGACGAGCAAGAACTTCCGCTGACCCAAAGCTGAGGGAAATGGTCCAAGGATGTCCATCCTCCATTGAGCGAAGGGTCATAGGGCTGAGAAAGGCTCAGTTGAGAGGCTGGCTGTCACTGGACATTAGCATGTCGTTGGCAGCTGTCAAACTTCTGGACCAGCTCAGCAGCATCTTCTTGCATGGTGAGCCAATAATATCTCTAGCGGAAAACTTTGTATACAGCGATCTGCCCCCAGATGGTTTCCATATATACCTTCATGGATCTCTCTAAGGATGTAACGGCGTCTGCTGGACCAACACATTTGAGGAGGGAATAAGAGAAAGACCTCTTATATAGTTGCCCATTCACAAACTTGGAAGCCTCCACTTGAGCAGCCTGGCTTCTGCGCGATTAGTGGGAAGAGTGCCATCGGTGAGGTAGTGGACGTAAGCATCCATCCATGTCGGCTCCTGCATGACTGGCATGATCTCTTTCACTGTATCGATGCTCGGAGTTTCCAGGTACTCGACATACGTTCTCCCTAGGATGTTATCCCCCGAAGTAGTAAGCCTCGATAGGGCATCAGCTCTAACATTTTTGCCCCAAAAATATAGTTGATGCTGAAATAGGTTAATGAGGAGGTTATGACCTAACCTTATTTAGATATTGAGACATAATAGGATCTCGAGCTTCATATTTTTCAATGATTTATCTAGAGATAAGCTGAAAGTCGGTGAAGGCTCTGAGGTACTTTACTCCAAGCTCTCGCACAAATTTTATTCCAGCCAATAGGGCTTCATACTCGACTTGATTATATATGGCTTTGAAGAGGAACTGGAGGGCATACTCCAGCACTATGCCTTCCGGGTTTGCAATGATAAGACCCGCTCTGCTCCCTTAAGAGTTGGAGGCACTGTCCACATGAAGGATCCAGGTCTCTGGTGCGCTCTTGGGATCAGCATCCGAGAATATCATTGGGGATTCTTCATGCTGCTCCTTAGTCCAGGTACATTCGATCGGAAAATCTGCCAAGACTTGGGACTTTAGGGCTGATCTCGACTGGAATGAAAGATCAAACTCTCTCAATTTGATTGCCCATTTAGCCAATCAACTCAAGGTGTTAGGATGAGCTAGGATAGCTTTGAGGGATTGGTTTGTGAGCACCACAATCGAATGGGCTTAAAAATATGGTCGAAGGTGCTGAGTAAAGATGATTAGAGCAAAAATAATTTTTTTCAGTCTTGGAGTACCTGACCTTCACATCATGAAGTACTTTGCTTAAGTAGGCAGGCTTCTGTGCTCCATCAGAATCAAGGCGCATAAGAATGGAGCTGACTGCTTTCGAGGAGGCGGCAAGGTAGAAAAAAGAGTCTCTTCCCCTCCTTTTGTTTTGACAACAATGGCAGGATGGACAAGAACTCCTTTAGCTCCTTGAAGGCTTTCTACCAATACTTCATTCACTCGAAGCAGTTCATCTTGCGTAAAGCTTTGAAGAAGGATAGACATCTTTCGACCGATCTTGATAGAAATCGGCTTAGAGCGGTCACTCTTCCGATGAGCCGCTGTAACTCTTTCTTATTGATTGGTTGCCTCATGTCAAGAATGGCTTGAATCTTCTTCAGATTAACCTTAATCCCTCACTAGATCACCAAAAAACCCAAAAATTTTCAACGATGACCCCAAATGCACACTTACGTGGGTTAAGCTTCATTTCGTGGTGCCAAAGATTATTAAAGGTTTCTTCCAAATCTGCAACATAGTTGGCAGACTCTTAGTTAGCGTTTATCGACATATATCTCATATTGCATCCAATTTGATCTTTGAAGACACTACAGAAGGATAATAACTCTTTTTTTCTGGTGTAGCGTCGAGAAAATTCAAAACCTACGGACAATGGTTGGCAGTTAACGATGCTAATAAGCATCAAAAATTTAACTGCTTTAAACATCGGAATTACTAAATATCTTTTCAGCTAACGACGCTTTAAAGCGTCGGGATCATATTTTTCAAGCGCCAAAAATTTTTTTCGAACCTCAGCTTTCTCCCACTCCCGTCGCTCTTCCTCTGATCCTCCCCATCTCGACCTCTAACAGCCCCCGATCCTTCCCATCTTGACCTCCAACAGCCCCCATTGCGGATGCCCCGCTCTTCTCTGGCCGCCACACCTTTGACCTTTCTGTCTGCCGCCTAGCCCGCTCTTGCCGCTTCTCCGACATCGAAGCTCTCCTTGGGCCCTCAACGACCCCCGCAGCCGTCAGCGATGTTGGTGGCCAGATGGGGAGCGAAGCTCCGGGCGATGACAGCCCTTGAGTGGATAGAGCTCTTCCTTCCCTGCTCCCGCTGGATCCGAACCTACCGCTGGCGGGAGTACCTCCAGGTCGACCTCATGTCCGGCCTCACCATCAGCGTCATGCTTGTCCCTCAGGTCAATGAATCCCTATCTCCTCCTCCTCCTCCTCTCTCTCTCTCTCTCTTCTGCTCCTTTTTCTTTTTCGGATTCTTGCTTCGAGGATGCACTATCTTGAACTTTTGATTAACACTTTTCTTTCTTTGCTCGTAATTGAATAGGATGCCAGGTTCCTTGGAAGTAGCCTGGTTTTTTTGAATTTTTCATGTAATGATTAGTTTATGACTGTTTTACTGGGATGCTGGGTTTCTTGAAAGTATCCAGCCAGCAGTTTCTTGAAAATTTTTGGCTCATTTTTTTTCTATATTTCTCAAAGATGTTCCCCCATTTTTGTTATCCTGGTCCGTGTTTTGTCATTTCTTAAGTTTTATGAATATCGTATACCGTACTTTGTTTTGGCATTCTTGAATCGATCCAAACCTGGTTCTACGAGATCGAGTTCTTTTCTTCTGAAAAAAAAATCATATTCAATGATTTCTTGCTGGCATGAAGGCAGCAATTTCTTGATTATCCTTTCGTTTATCATTTATTTTTTGGGTTGCTGTTTATCAGCTTGTTCTACCATGCTGCTTCCGGCTAGAGTGGTTCAGGCTCTCAACTTAAACCTGGAAGAATTAGGGGCGCAGCAACGCTACCTTGGAGGCTTTGTTCTTAATCACGGTAAGCCATTCTTCCCCTTGGATATGCCTTTTGGTATTTGTAATTTACAAGATTGGTATTTGCCAACTGTTTATATTTTGGTTAACAGAAGCACTGGTGAGCCGGAGCACCGCCACGCTATCCCACCACAAGCGGAACCACCTGCATCCCCAGCCACAAGGCGTTGCAAGTCAGTTATTCTTGTATAGGCTTTTCAAGATTTCCTTCAATCCCCGCAAGATTTCCTTCAACTGCTGCTTCTTCGTCACCGACAGCTCCCAAAAGACACCAACACAACCGATTTCTCCAGCTTCGGATACGGAAACCACAGCCCGGTCAGTCCACCGTATCCCAACTTAAAAATAGTTGATTTTTTGTTTATTTTTTTTAAAAAAAAAATGTTGCCCACGCTTTAAAGTGGCGGAACTTTCCTGACATGGCATTTTCCCAATGCTTTCATAAAGTGTCAGGATTTTTTGTCTTCACTTTCGCTTTTCCAACGCTTATAAAAGCATGAGGACAATATTTTTTAACACTTTTAAGCCTCGGCAACGATATTTTTAAAACCTTATTCATTAATCTCTTATAGGTGGCCTATGCAATTTTCAAGCTAAAGGGCATTACTTTATAACAATAGATGCCCTTCTCGATGATGAAGGAGGTATTTTCTTCATTCTTTGAGTTTATCCTTATTTGGTTGTATCCGAAAAAGGCATCCATGAAGCTGAGGAGCTCATGATCAAAGGTGGAATCCATCAGTTGGTCAATCCGAGGTAGCAAAAAGCTATCCTTCGAACATGCTTTATTAGGTCAGTAAAGTCGATGCATATTCTCTAACTTTTACTTGCTTTATGAACCATCACTACATTAGCCAGCCAATCTAGATATTGTGCTTCTCGAATGTGCAATAAGTAGCTTATAACTTCTTCATCAATGACCCTCTGCTGCTTGAGGACAAAACTTCTCTTCTTCTGACGGATAGGCTGATACCTTGGGTCAATATTGAGCTTGTGAGTAATTACCTCCGAAGGTATGCCGGGCATGTCCGATGCTGACCAAGCGAAGATGTCTGAGTTTGCCCGTAAGAAGGCAGGAGTTGATTCTTCATCTCCATAGGAAAAAGCTCACCGATTTGCACCGTCTTCACTAGGTCATCCCCCAATGGGAAGGTTACCAGGCGCTCCGCCAACTCTCCTCTTCTTTTGACTTCCTAGGATTGAGCAGATCTGAGGCCAGTAGAGCCATCGCCTTCTGGGGGCTACGAGCCATATGATAGCATAGTCGCACTAAATTTAGTTCCCTATGCATCTTACCAATCCCTTTATTGGTGGAAAATCTGACGAGAAGGCGTTTGGTAGATATCACCGCATTAAGAGCATTTAGGCCAGGTCCCCCAAGTATGGCATTGTAGGCCAATGGTACCCGGACCCACTAGGAATCTCATTAAGACTGTGCTTTGATACGATGGCATCCCTACCGTAATCGGTAGGGTAATCTCGCCTTCCATCTTTACAGAGTCTCCTATAAAATCAACCAGAGGTACCGTCACTAGTTGAAGGGAGCTAGAAGATGAATCCATCCAAAGAAATGCATCGTAGGTAAGGATGTCGGCGGAGCTCCCACTATCAACTAAAATTTTTTTTACAGGATGACGTTTATCTAATTATTACTTTCATTATTTTATCGACTTATCATAGCCCTCTCCTATGATAAACAAGAAAAGTACTAATTTTTTTAGTAGGATTGAGATCCTAATTCCTCATAAAAGCCTTATGGGTACACAACAAATCTTTATAAGTTTAGAGCTAGGAAAACTCTTTCCAATTGCATTTTATACAATTCTCAATTTTATCTGTCCTTTAAAATTCATAGCCTTATGGGTACACAACAAACTATAATGCTTTAGTTAAGTCAAACCCTTCATTTTCATACAATCATATTTGAATAATTCTACCCTTGTGGGTACATAATAAAGCAACATATTAAAATATATCATAAGCATCTTAATGCACCAAGACAATATTATATCAGTCTCATAGCTAGCCTTATGGGTACAAAACAAACTAGCATGGATCTAAACAAAATAATGACTAGTCATGAAGGAAGGCTAAAAGTAGCATTTTATCAACATTAAGCTTATCCATAAAAGATAATCAAATAGTTGGCCAGGTAAGCAGGTGGAAAGCTTCCCTTACTTAAAGTGTAAGGTCCTAATTAAGTAACCACCTTGAGTGCTTACCTAGACACCAACTCAGTCGATTGTTCTAAAATGGGTTAGCTCAAAGTATTTTTACACTGCGACTTAATATAATTTTATGTGGGGACTTTCTAGTCTCTTAGTACATTCCATATACTTTGCATTTATTATGCGAGAAGCAAGCACGACCTGCTTGATCATATCTTGTATTAAATTCATATCAAGATATTTGAATATTATTGTTATCATATAACAATATTCTATAAACATATCTATAGCATTTTAATGAACATATTTCATATCTAATATTGCTATTATATAGCATTTTAATGAATATGCTTCATATCATGATATCTAATATTGCTATCACATAGCATTTTAATGAACATACTTTATATTATGATATCTAATATCGCTAGCACATAACATTTTTAATGAACATGCTTCATATCATAATATCTAATATTGCTATCACATAGCATTTATGCATCCTACAACATGCATGATTATTTGATTGCACCATTTAAGGATGGCTCTGATACCACTGTTGGAGTTTCTCGTGCATGCCTAAGAGTGCAGAGAAAGTGTGTGGATTTTATAATTTCTTAATGAGATATATTTACATGAAACCCTTAATAGCCAAGATCTTCTTAAAATAACAATCAAATGAATAAATAGTAAATGTAGGATAAGAAGAGTACCTATAACGCTAAATCTAAATGTTAGAATATCACAAGGTGTCCAACTTGATCCACATAGAACTAGTTTCAAGACTCTAACTCCTTCAAAACTTTGATCCTTAATGCTTAATTCTTTCAAAGGATTTGATTGGCTTGCTTTTTTCCCTTTAATTTTTTTTCTCTTACAAAAAACCTTCAAAGTCTCTTGTTCTGAAGAAGACCTCCTTGTCTTGATTTAGGACAAGATAGCCTCTTGTTCTAAAGATCTCCTTATCTTAATTTAAGATAAGACAACCTCTTGTCCTAAAAAAGACCTCCTTATCTTGGTTTAAGATAAAACATATAAGAGAAATTAGAGAAAAGGGAAATCGATTTATCTTCGGATGGATTCTGTACTTCCTGAACCCCGAAAGGCACTCTTATTTATAAGAGGCAAAGGAATGCGGATGCATCCCATCCACATGCCTCATCATGATGAGGCGTGTCCCAAGGGTAGCGCCTCATCATGGGTAGCGCCTCATCATGATGAGGCGCTAAAGAGAGGTGCATCTAAGAGAGTGAAAAGGCATATCCGCTCATCAATGATCCAATGGTCCATATTAAGGCACCATCACTAATGGTTCAGATTAAGACACCATCACCAATGGTTCAGATTAAAACATCATCATCAATGGTCCAAATCCTTCATCTAGGGAGCCATCCAATGGTTCAAATCGAGCCAATGACCAATGGTCCAGATATATTATCCAAGAGCCATCCAATGGTCTAAATAAAGTTAATTGAGTTCCAACTCTTGGACAACCCATATTAAGTCATGATCTAATCATATTAGATTGATCTAATACAAAAATCAGATTCGAATTCAATTTGAATCAGGAGCTAGGGTTTGTAATATGTGCTAGCATGTCTATCTACAAACATAATCTAATCCAATTAGACCCTTGATCAGTTTCTTTGTGTGTGACCCATTGGTTTTCATATCTAGCTAGCAGTAGGTATGGGTGCAAGTTAACCTGTCATGATTAAATATTTCTTATCCTTATAGGTCCAATCAATACGATCCCAAACTTGACAATTAGAACCCTTTCTAATTGTTGATCAAATTAAACTCTTTAATTCAATCAAATATATAAGATAAAATTGACGTCTAGCAATGTGTCATGTTTAACCGAAAGATATAAAATTGGTGGACATACAAATATACTCTCCAGTGATAAGTTACCATGCAATTCAATCCTTTAATTATACTGCACCCCGAATAAGTATATAAGTATGGATCAATGTCAAACTCAATTACTTATTCATGTCTCTCTTAATCTTCTAATAATAATTTCAATTAATGAAACTTAAAAACTCTTTCTAATTTTTTATTATGTTTTGATCAAAGACTTCCTAAATCATCATAAGATTAGAGAAAGTAGGATGTGATCTTCGTTTAATAGAAGTGATTGATTTTAGTTGATTTACTCATAATCTTTGTACACAATCCATCACATTCAGAGTACCTTGTACATAACTTAACGTTGTGAATGAGTGTAAACCTAAACATGGATTTATGTGCATAAAATACCATGATGATCTTAAGTCTAAGGATCACTTGCACAACTCCCACTTAAAGAATCATCTTTTGACAAATAAGTAAGTATCCATAAAATATTCTCTTGATAGGTCAATTCAATAAACTCATTCCTCTAATGATCACCCATATTTTTGAATTAATTTTTTATATAAGTGATTGTGAGATCAATCACCCTCTGCATCGAGCATACATAAGATGTGCCAGTCTTTCCAGTTGCATTGATCCCTGATTCAATTTATCATCGACTAAAAATATTTTAAATTAGGTTTTTAGGATTTTAGGTCTCACTGGTATGATCTAATCATATCTCTAAAATTATTATCCTAATTTATGGGATTTATCATAAATCAATTTCGGTGGTTTGAACATATACAACGAAGACCTTTAGATTCTTCCGCTAGAAAGAGTGATCTTTTAACAATCCATGGTAAGGATAGAGATAGAGATGGATCTAAACTAACATGATCAGAAATAATTAAAAAAGATTTAAATTATTTATAATTTGAATGTCAACTTAGTCCTAAATAAAGCAGAGTGAAGAAGCAGATTCATGTAGCCAGCCCATATAGTTGGGAAAAGGTTTGGATGAGTTGAGTTGAGTTAAAATGAGTGTTGAATGGTGTACAAATGTTCAAACGAGCTTGTATGTGTATGGTTTAATCAATGGATATCTACCATGAAACCATCAGGATTTACTTATTCTATTCTTCTATTACTAGAAACTTTGCTACTTATTTAGATTTCTTTGGCAACCTAGCATTTAGGTTGGGACATGTTAGGCAAACTACTATGTTTTTTAAGCTCTGTCAATTGAATTTATATGGTTTGAAATATTCCATTGAACTACGATATGTTTTAAAAGCTATCAAATTGCATGCATACAAAAGTTTAAGCGCACTAAATAAAACTTGCATAGGATTAAAATACATAAATAGTTAAGTGCAATATTTGAAATCGCATGAGTGCAATTTAATAGCGTTTAAAATGCATGGCAATTAAGTGAAACATTTCAAACCATATGAGCTCAATTTGATAGAATTTAAACATATAATAGTTAATGTAATATTTTAAACCATGAGTGCAATTTGATAAAGCTTAAACCATAGGGTTGAACTAATTTTAGTCACATTTGATCAAGTGTGTTAGCTCATGTCAGGATTCACCATTGCTTCAATGTGAAATGTCTTAAGGTCCTAAAACTTAGACTCAATTTGATCCATTTTGGAAATGTGACGGGGCCTGTGTTGGCTTACTGATACCCCCTGTTCCTCAACTTATCAATAGGGCTCATTGAACTTACTCAAGCCAAGAGAAAATGTAGTCTATCTGACTGCAACTCTAAATGCTTATTATATATGTGAGTTTGAAACTGATCCGTTCATTTGATGGATTGGTCTGGTGGGCTTTAAGTTAAATATGATGCCTCTTTTGGATTTACAAATTTATCAACTTTGATAATTGATGATGGTAAGGGACCCAGTTCCATGGAAGATTTGGAAGATTAGTGTCGGCACTTGGTTTGGACCAAAGTCTAATGGGACTCAGGTCAGAAGATATTGATGATGATGGTAAGGGACCACAGCTAGATGACTACTTGGACAATGTTATTTAACAATATTGAAGCATCCTATTCCAATAAGTCAAATATATCCACTGGAGAAGACAAAAATTTTCTAGTAAATGCACCATTTGATGGATGGTTGACCATAATCGTTTCTCTCCTAAAGAAGAAAAATAATGAGCTTCATTTTATTCTTTATGGTATTTTTGAAACTATCTTATTTAAGATGTCTAAAAATATCGATAACTTTAATATATTTGGATATAATATATTTCTTTTATATAGTAATTAAAATTAAAAGTAATATTTAATAGATAAATTTAAATAATTTATGATTTTTATATATTTTTAATATGAACTTTAATTAGATCAATAATTAAGAAGCTTAGCCAAGTCAGTAAGAAAAAATAAATTATGAATTAATAACTAATAATTTATATTAATATTGAACAAAGCATAATTTTTCTTTTTTAAGTAAATATCACTAAACTGGAATCATGGTTCATATGATTTTTGGTAATTTATCATAAATGCAAAGCAAAGTATTATTTTTTAATATTTTAAAAATACTACAAAATTATATTTAGAAATTCAAAAACTTTTTTATCTAAAAATCACAAAAAGAAAATTTTAGTTTTACCAATAGACTAAACTTCTTTCAATATTTTTATCAAATACATGACCAGATAAAATAAATACAAAATGCAGAAAAGTAAAGCTTACAAGCCACAGCAGGATCAAGTCTTCTGTCATTTGCCAAGCTGCATCACTTGAATTCAATAGCATTAATTTCTAATAAAGAGCATCTTGTTATATAGCTAGTTTTGATGTCTTCCCTAACGTGAACAAGGAGAGAAGAAAAACAATGATACAGGAGTAGAATAAGTGCTTTTCCTATCAAATAGGGCTAAAAGTGGGCCCAGGTTGGGCTTTGGGTTAGGATTGGGGAATGAATTTTCTTAATTTAAGTTTGAGCTTGGGCTCAAAATTAAGGTTCATACTTCATATTAGTTTCGAATTAGGCTTAGGTAGTAGATAATTAGCCTAACGTAAGCCTAAGCCCAATGCGGCTCGCACATTTTCATGTGTGAAAAAGTTTGTGTGCATCGAAGGCCGGTACACAACGTGCATGTCACGGTCCATTGGGTCGCGATGCATCTTGCATGAGCATGCTTTATGCACCGAAGGTTGTTGCGCAAAAAGTTTTCTTCATGTGTTTGATGTCCAGTCGGCCAACCAAGTTCAATAGTTTTTTAAAGGAAAGACCTGAACGGATAAAGAGAAAGTCTAAAGTCTTCTTGACTCTACTCTCCCAATTCTATTGAGTTCCTTTTCTCGGCTACTCCATTGAGAAAGGGACCAAATAAAGGCACAGGCCTTGACTGAAAGTGAGCAATTTTTTCTCCAAATCCTAATCATGCTCTTCCTTCACTGCCTTCCTCTGGCATTCTATCTCCATTCCTCTTCTTTAGCTGGAGGAATGCCACATGCCACAAATGCCACCTTCGAGGCATTGTCATCTCTACGTACGCACGAGAGTCTCCAACTTAACTTCTATAGTACTGGTCTATAAGATTATGGTTTTTGACTCATTATAGTCACACATTATAGTTTCAGATGATGACTATTTGCAATAGTGACTTACAAAGTTGAAGTATTCGAGGCCTGTAATTAAGTCAACTATTTCCACCAGCAACGACAAAATGGTTTGTCTTTTTCTTAAGATGGACAAGTGAGTGCACTATTTGATGGATGGCAAGTTGATCACTAAAGAATAGATTTCTCACATCATCTATCTTTTTAATATTTTGCATTGAACTTCGCTTCCAAACTTTCTGCAATGTTAACCAACCTTAGCTCAATTATTGGCACCCCTTTGCGCTTAGAAGAGCTTTAGGTTTGAACCCCAATGATAAAATCTACATTATATTTTTGAAAAATAGAAAAAAATCTATCTTACAGCCATACTTCTAACATGAGTTAGACTCAATGGTGGTATTACCATGTCTTAAAAAATTTTAATCTTAAAATTATAATAAAAGATCCACTTAGTTTTATATTTTGTGAACTGTTCATTACCAAATAGGCATTGGCTTATATTATCCATCGTATGTATGGCAAATGTTAAATATTGATAAAAAAAACAAATATAAATTGTTGGAACCTGTTTCATTGAGATCTCATTTTATCAAAAAAAGATAAAAGAAAAAGAAAAGGTTTGATGAGATCACAATCTAACAAAGGCAACCTAGCAAATACCTTATGTACTCATGAGAATATTTACATTATCTCATAGGCTTATTAGGAAAAATGTTTTAGAAAAAATGCTTTATTTAACTCCTTTTTAACAAATTTAACAACAAATTTAAAGGACCTTTTTCTGTTTTCTTTTTGGGAGTGGAAGGCGGGTGGTGTTTAACTATGGTGCATTGAGAAAAGTACTATTGAAGGCATGTTTCAGCAAAGGTTAAACAAACCATGCAGATGCTATATTTCATGAAAAGATAGTATATTTCAAGTAGGGGCACAAAACCACTATACATATAAATGTCTATATTTACGTATATTTAGGAGCATATTAAATATGTTGATCATTGTCTTGCATTTCATGGATCAATCTAACTATTCGAATAGATCTTGGATAAGCTTCCAAAGCGAGATGTACTGTACCCTTGATCAAATATAAAGATTTTGAAAATTTACAACTTCCAAGTCAAGAAGAATTTGATGGTACAATAAAGATGAAGTTGATATAGAAGTTAAGATTTAGTTGCCATTCAAATTAAAAAAATTTTAAGATATTTTTTTTATTTTTGTAATTTGCATCCTTCTTTTATAACCAGACGAGGAATGCTATCTAAATAGAGTTATCCTTTATTTGGTAAACAATTTATACATTTCCATCTTTCAACTAAAAGGAGAATCTTACTTGAATAATGAAGATGAATTATAGCAGCAACAACAACAAAGTTTTAATCTTAAATTAATTGAAGGCTAACTACATAAAACCTTTTTTTCTATTTAATTCGATCTTGAGTCATATTTTTTGTAAGATATAAAAATTTAAAATCTTTCTTTATCACTTCTTTGCATGCAATTTTTGATGTACCTTTACTTTCTTTTCCTTCTATATGTATGACATCACTTTTTCATACAGATTCATTTGTAGGTCTATATTACATATGTTTAAACTATTTTACTCATACTTTTCTTAATTTGTCTTTGATTAATACTNCAAAAAGCTATTTTGATAAAGCTGGATTAGGATATAATCCACTTAAAAAGCAAAAATCTTGAAAAATATTTTTGTACATGCTGAAAAATCATCAAATATTACTTGTTTTAAATGTGGAAACAAAGGACATAAATCTTATATGTGTAAAACTCCACATGATAAAAGAAAGATGATTTGGGTTCCCAAAGGAACAATATTTATTGCATCTAACCATGAAGGACCCAAGAAGGCTTGGGTACCTAAAGTTAAGATATGAATATTTTGCAGGAGTGTCTTGCAGCCATCAGACTGAAAAGAAAGTGGTACCTTGATAGTGGTTGCTCAAGACACATGACGGGTGACAAAGATCAATTCATCACCCTTGAATCGAAAAGAGGTGGAGTAGTTACTTTTGGTGATAATGGTCAAGGCCATATCATGGGTATTGGTAAGATTCAAATTACTCCATCTACTCATATTGATAATGTTTTATATGTTGATGGACTTAAGCATAATTTGATAAGTATTAGCCAACTGTGTGATAAAGGTTTCAAAGTTTCCTTTGAAGCTTCTATTTGCACTGTTACTAATCCCATTGATAACAGCATTATTCTTGTTGGTAAACGTTATGGCAATGTGTACTTAATTGATTTGAGTAATTTATCTCCAAGTAATCATTGCTTAGTTGCTAATAATGCTAAGATGAATGAGATTGGTTGGCTATGGCACCGTAGATTAGGTCATGCAAGCACACACCTAATTTCTAAACTATTGAAAATGGATCTAGTTAAAGGTATTCCTAGCTTAAATTTTGAAAATAATCGAATCTGTGATGCATGTCAATTTGGAAAACAAACAAGAACTTCTTTCAAATCTAAGAATGTTGTTTCAACTACTAGGCCACTAGAGCTACTACACATGGACCTTTTTGGACCTACTAGAACCACAAGTCTAGGAGGAAAGAAATATGGTCTTGTGATAGTAGATGATTACTCTAGATTCACTTGGGTAATGTTTTTGGCTCACAAAGATGAGACTTTCTCAATATTCCTGAAATTCGTTAAGAAAGTCACAAATGAGAAAAACACTACCATAGTGTCTATTAGAAGTGATCATGGAACTGAATTTGAAAATCACTTATTTGAAAAATTCTGTTTTGAAAAAGGCATACATCATAATTTTTCAGCACCTAGGACACCTCAACAAAATGGAGTTGTAGAAAGAAAGAATAGGACTTTAGAAGACATGGCCCGTACCATGCTATGTGAAAGCCAACTTCCAAAATATTTTTGGGCGGAAGCTATAAACACAGCATGTTACATCCTAAATAGAGCCCTGATTAGACCTATCCTTAAGAAGACTCCCTATGAACTATGGCATAATAGGAAACCAAATTTAGGTTATTTTCATGCATTTGGTTGTAAATGCTTTATTCATAACAATGGTAAGGACAATCTTGGGAAGTTTGATGCAAAGTCTGATGAAGGTATTTTCCTAGGATATTCTACATCTAGCAAGGCATATAGAGTATTTAATAAGAGAAGCTTAGTTGTAGAAGAATCCATTCATATAGTGTTTGATGAGTCTTTAGCATCAAGTTCGGGTAAAATTGATGATGAGGAAGATACATCTTTGATTGAAAGAGGTATTGAAAAATTAAATGTATCTTCAGATCAAGAACCTGAAGCTAAGGATGATGACTCACCTAAGGATGATGGTATTGATACTGCTCATAATGATAAAGATCTACCTAGAGATTGGAGATATGCTTATGGTCATCCTAAGGACCTAATCATAGGTGATCCATCTCAAGGTGTAAGGACTAGATCATCAATGAGAAATATCAATAATCATCTTGCATTTGTATCTCATATAGAACCCAAAACTATAGAGGAAGCTGAGAAAGATAGTTATTGGATGTTAGCAATGCAGGAAGAGTTAAACCAATTCACTAGGAACCAAGTTTGGACCCTAGTAGACAGACCTAGAAACCACCCTATAATAGGATCTAAATGGGTTTTTAGAAATAAATTGGATGAAAATGGCTTGGTGATTAGAAATAAGGCTAGATTAGTTGCAAAGGGATATAATCAGGAAGAAGGTATAGATTTTGATGAAACCTTTGCACCTGTTGCTAGATTAGAAGCCATTAGGCTACTACTTGCATTTGCATGTCATATGAATTTCAACTTATTTCAAATGGATGTTAAAAGTGCATTTTTAAATGGTTTTATAAATGAGGAAGTTTATGTTGAACAACCTCCTGGTTTTGAAGATCATGAATTTCCAAACCACGTCTTCAAATTACACAAAGCACTTTATGGTTTAAAGCAAGCACCTAGAGCTTGGTATGATAGATTAAGTAAATTTTTAATTGAAAATAATTTTTCTAGAGGAAATGTTGATAAAACTTTGTTTTTAAAAAGAAAAGAAAAGGATTTATTAATTGTTCAAATTTATGTTGATGACATTGTATTTGGTGCTACTAACAATCTCCTTTGTCAAGAATTTGCTAAGTTAATGCAGGGAGAATTCGAGATGAGCATGATGGGAGAACTCAACTTCTTCCTTGGACTTCAAATCAAACAAGAGAAAGCGGGGATTTTCATCAACCAAACAAAGTACACAAAGGAAATACTCAAGAAGTTTGGTATGGAATCTGCTAAACCTCTTGGTACGCCAATGAGTCCCTCATGCAAGCTGGACAAGGATGAAGAAGGTAAGAAAGTAGATCAGAAGCATTACCGAGGTATGATCGGATCACTTCTTTACTTAACTGCAAGTAGGCCAGATATTATGTTTTCTGTTTGCCTATGTGCAAGATATCAATCTAATCCTAAAGAATCACATTTATTTGCTGTTAAAAGAATCTTTAGATACTTAAATGGAACTAAAAATGTAGGATTATGGTATTCTAGAGACTCAACTTTGAAATTGATTGCTTATTCTGATTCTGATTATGCTGGTTGTAAATTAGATAGGAAGAGTACAAGTGGTGCATGCCAACTTTTAGGAAGTAACTTAATCTCTTGGTTTAGCAAGAAGCAAAATTCGGTTGCATTATCCACTGCTGAGGCAGAGTATGTTGCAGCTGGAAGTTGCTGTGCTCAAATCCTTTGGATTAAGCGACAACTTGAAGATTATGGTATCACACTTGATAAAATTCCTATTAGATGTGATAACACTAGTGCCATCAATCTAACTAAGAATCCAATCCAACACTCTAGAACTAAACACATAGAAATTAGACATCACTTTATTAGAGAACATGTTTCCAACAATGATGTTTGTCTTGAATATGTGAATACTAATGATCAATTAGCTGATATTTTTACCAAACCATTAAGTGAAGAAAGATTTTGTTATCTTAGAGGAGAATTAGGAGTTTGTGATCCTTTAGAATGACTTTCTGAAACTCTTAAGGACAACAACTATCTAGACTTCATCAATTTCTTGAAAATCCTCTATGTTCAATAAGGAAATTTATCTAGAAATTTGATTCATTGTTTCCCCAATTGATTAAGGAACACTTATCTAGAGTTTGATGATTAATTTGATCAGTTTCAGATCCTTGAAATTAATTTTTCACTGAAACTATTGTGGAGTCGACACCTCAGTTTGTGGAGTCGACACCTTCTATTTGATGTTCTGTCTGGGCAATTAGAGCCGACACCTGCTTCTGCAGAGCCGACTCTAATTCGGGCGCTGACAGATTTTCTGGTTCGGAGCCGACACCTCGCTTTGCGGGAGTCGACTCTAAGTGAACCTAGGTCAAAATAAAAAGGCGGAGTCGACACCTAAACGACCCTATCGTCTCCAATCCTTCTAGAGCCGTTCCAAACCGATTCCAACCCCTCTAAACCCTTCAAATCTTGATTACTCATTCCAATCAAACCCTATGGCTCCTAAGAAGGCGTGCTATTGGTGGATCGGCCGTTCCCACGAAGCGTCGCACGATTCGGAGGCAAGCTCATCTTCATCATCTGCCAAGAGGCTTCTCCACCTTCTCCATCTTCTCCACGTCGACCAATTAGCGGGTAAGGCTATCACAACGGAAGAAAGTTGATTTTGATTTCTTTGCTTCGGAGGGTTTCGCTATTGGCCGTCAATTGAAGGAAATGGGATGGGAGAAAGTTTGTTCTTTGGATGTTCCTACTACCCTGCCCTCGTAAGAGAATTCTACAATGATTTGAGTAGAGGAGAGGGAGGTTTAGTAAGTTATGTAGAGGAACAAGAGTTGTAATCACTGCTGAGATCTTGGAAATTTGTTAGAGATGCCCACTATTGGATAAATGAGTATCAGCATGATGATCGAGGTGGTGCCCTATCTAGGATGTTGGGGAGAGAAGTATCTGAGTTTGAGGAAATTATGGCAAATCAACTAAATTTGGAACTCAGGTTACTTCATAACATCTGGAGGATCTTATTTCCAAAGATAGGCAGATTTGAGTATGTCTCAGAGCGAGACATCTTGCTGATGGATTGTATCATTACTGGCAGCCAGTAAATTTAGCTGGGATGATGATAGGCTATATGGCAGAGGCAGCTACCAAGAAAGATCACATTGCCATATGGTATGATTCTGACTTTGGTATTTAGAAGCCAAGGTGTGTTAATCATGGACAATGAGCCACTAGGAAATTAAGGCATACAGACTACTACAGTGTCTCTACCATTCACCGTATGGGCTTCAGAAAGGTAAATGGTATTTGGATAAAAAGAGGACAAGAGCCAGAGCAGAGGAGGCCAGAGTTGAGGAGGCCAGAGCAGAGGATCATCCCTGACCCATCTGGACCATCTACTGCTGGACCTTCTGAGGCTGGACCGAGCACATATCTTCACCTCCACCTCAGACAGCATTTGTATCTGGAGATTTTCAGATGAGCAGATTGGTCAGCTCAGAGCATTATTGCTGAGTATGAGTCGGAAATGAGAAGTGAAATGAAATTGATAGATCTAAGCTTGACATGACTTGTTTCTACTTTGGATAAATCGTGATCCCTTGTCATCTGAGCTTCAAAAGATTTTTGAAAGGCTGGAAGGGATGCAGATGGATCTAGAGCTTATCTAGATGCTACTGGTCAGTTGAAGAAAGATATAGACCTTGCTGTGCTCAAGTTGAAGTTGTCTTGAAGGCTTTAAGAAATCACAAAAAGATGAGATTATGGAAATGATAGGTCATCTGAAGAAAATTGTCTACAAGCATGTTTGATTGATTTAGTGATACCCTAAGTCTTATCCTAGTTTGTATCTTAGGATTTCTAGTTTACTATACTTTGTTAGCTTGTATCTAGGAATTTCTGATTGATATGTACTTTACTGTGAATGTATTTTGATAGACACATGTAATGCATCTTGAATTGAAATACAATTATCCTTTTATTGCAAATTTGTCTATGAGAACCAATTACTATCTCTATGATTGAATGAACCAACAACCTCGCTCTGATAACCTACATTATTATTTTTAAATTCACCTTATTGCTGATAACAAAAAAGGGGGAGAGAAAATTGTATATGCATAAAGAAATAAGAATGAAGAATATAAGATATAAGAATATAAGATTTCAATCAATTGGCATATCTCAAAAAGGGGAGAGAGAATTTATAAATTCTAATCAATTTGTATCATCAATTTCAGTTTATTTACATGTACCTTGCATAGGGGGAGTTATTTAATGCAGGGGGAGCTTAATGATTTTCTATGTTAAATCATCTTGATTGTGTTTATAATAGAACTCAAGTATGTTTTTAAAGTTCATTTTGAAACTTGGCATCAAATTCTCTGTTAGGAAGTTTTAAAGCTTTAACAATGTCTATAACTCTTATTTCAAATGAATTTTTAATGCATATACTCAAAGTTTTTGTCATCATCAAAAAGGGGAGATTGTTGACCCAATTATTGATTTTGATGATTAACAAAACTATTTGAGTATAACATTTGAAGTTACTAATGATTTTGGTTAAGTTTTTCAGTTTATGATTTGATTTATTAATCAAAATCACAAGACAAATCAAGTTCTAGTTCGAATCTAATGTCAAGGTAAGATTGCAGACATTAGAGTCGACACATGGAATCGCAGAGTCGACTCCGAAATCGGCACAGACTTAGAGTCGACACCTGGACTGTTAGAGCCGACTCCAACAGAAAGACAGAACGATGGTTTTTCTGGTCACGACTTAGAGTCGACTCCTGGACTGTTAGAGTCGACTCCAGAAGATTTTTGTGTCGACCCCAGAAAAGTCAGAGACGACTCCAGATCGAGCGGATTGGGGATTTTCGATTTAGAGCCGACTCCAGAAAAGTTAGAGTCGACTCCAGATTGTCAGACGACTCCAGAACTGTCAGAACGTCTCTAAACTTTACTTTTATCTTTTTAATCCCAACGGCTATTACCTATTTTTGGTTCTAATCCTTCTTACACTTGTTTCTAACGGATAGTTTTAAGCTATTTATGGATTAAAGATCTATAAGAAGGGGTTTGTTGTATCCGAAAAAGAGAGAGACAAAAAGAAAGAATAGAGAAAAAGTGAAATCCATCAGAAAAGAAAAGAGGGAAGATTCGAAAGGAAAGATTATACTGATTCCCAAAAGAAAAGAGAGAGATTCCAAGCTTTCTTAGTTCATTTTGAAGAAATCTCAAAAGAAGAAGCAAGCCCTAGTTTTCTGATCTTCGGAGCTTCAAGAGCATTCTAAAGGAAGATCCACAAGAGAAGAGAAGAAGCAAGCCACCAAGATCTGCAAATCAGGCTTTGATTCCTATCTCTTTATTTTGTTCTATCATTGTATATTTGCTCATTGGAGGAGCCTTTGATTTGTAAAAACGTTATTGTTTGCTGGGTCAATCGGAGGATTGATTCCATTGAGGCTGTTAGCCTTGTGCAAGCAGTTTGCTTGTGTTGTAAGGTTTTGTGCTGGTGAGCCTTGAAAACCAGCTGGGTTCGTTGTGCACCCGGGAAAACAACAAGTTCGAGTTGTGAGCTTGCAAAACAACTCTGCTGTAATCAGATTGATTATAGTGTGGACCCAAGAGGTACTTGGGAGTGGATGTAGGTGTAGGTACACCGAACCACTATAAAATTCTTGTGTTTGCCGTGATTGTTCTTGTCTTTAACTCTCTATTTGTGCATATTCTGTTTTAATTCGTGAATCTAAGTTTTATTTCCGCTGGGGTTTATTTTAAAAGAGTTTAAATTTGAAAAAACCAATTCACCCCCCCCTCTTGGGTTGCTATCTGGACCAACAGATTGAATTCTAGGTAATCATTCCTTAGTGTTTCAAAATCATTCCAAAGGATCACAAATTCTAATTCTCCTCTAAGATAACAAAATCTCTCTTCATTCAAAGGTTTTGTAAATATATCAGCTAATTGTTCTTCAGTATTAACATAATCAAGACAAATTTCATTATTAGCTACATGTTCTCTTATAAAGTGATATCTAATTTCAATGTTTGTTCTTGAATGTTGAATTGGATTTTAGTTAAATTGATTGCACTTGTGTTATCACATCTAATAGGAGTTTTATCAAGTGTTATGCCATATCTTCAAGTTGTCGCTTAATCCAAAGGATTTGAGCACAGCAACTTCCAGCTGCAACATATTCAGCTTCAGCAGTAGATAATGCAACCGAATTTTGCTTTTTGCTAAACCAAGAGATTAAGTTACTTCCTAAAAATTGACATGCACCACTTGTGCTTTTTCTATCTAGTTTACATCCAGCATAATCAGAATCGAATATGCAATTAAATTAAGTGTTGAGTCTCTAGAATACCATAAACCTACATTTTTTGTTCCACTTAAATATCTTAAGTATTCTTTTTACAGCAATTAAGTGAGATTCTTTAGGTTCAGATTGAAATCTAGCACATAAACAAACAGCAAACATATCTGGTCTACTTGCTGTTAAGTAAAGTAGAGATCCGATCATACCTCTATAATACTTTTGATCAACTTTCTTACCATCTTCATCTTTATCCAATTTGCATGAAGGACTCATAGGTGTTCCAAGGGGTTTGATTGATTCCATTCCAAACTTCTTGAGTATTTCTTTGTGTACTTTGTTTAGTTGATGAAAATCCCTTCTTTGCTTTGCCTGATTTGGAGTCCTAGGATGAAGTTGAGTTCTCCTATCATGCTCATCTCGAATTCACCCTGCATTAGCTTAGCAAATTCTTGACACAAATGATTGTTAGTAGCACCGAATACAATATCATCTACATATATTTGTGCTACTAATAATTTTTATCTTTTCTTTTCAAAAATAGGGTTTTGTCTACATTTCCTCTAGAAAAAAACCATTTTCAATTAAAAATTTGCTTAACCTATCATACCAAGCTCTAGGTGCTTGTTTTAAACCATATAGTGCTTTGTGTAATTTAAAACATGATTTGAAAATTCATGATCTTCAAACCAGTGGTTGTTCCACAAAACTTCTTCATTTATAAAACATTTGAAAATGCACTTTTAACATCCATTTGAAATAGATTGATGTTCATATGACATGCAAATGCAAGTAGTAATCTAATTGCCTCTAATCTAGCTACAGGTGCAAAAGTTTCATCAAAATCAATTCTTCTTCTTGATTATATCATTTTGCAACTAATCTAGCTTTATTTCTTATTACTATGCCATTTTCATCCAATTTATTTCCTAAATACCCATTTAGATCCTATAACTGAATGACTTTTAGGTCTATCAACTAAGGACCATACATTATTCCTAGTAAACTGATTTAATTCTTCTTGCATGCTAGCATCCAATTACTATCTTTTTCAGCTTCTTCAATAGTTTTAGGTTCAATTTGAGATACAAATGCAAGATGATTATTGATATTCCTCATATATGATCTAGTTCTTACTCCTTGAGATGGATCACTATAATCAATTTTTTCGGATGACCATAGGCATATCTCCAATCTCTAGGAAGATCTACTTCATTATGATTAGTATCAATAACATCAACCCTAGGTGAATCATCATCTTTAGCTTCTTGTTCATGATCTGAAGATACATCTATATTTAATTTTTCAATATCTCTTTCTAGTATATTTGTATCTTCCTCATCATCAATCTTTTCTGAACTTGATGCTAAAGACTCATCAAAGACTACATGAATATATTCTTCAACAATTAAGGATTTCTTGTTAAATATTCTATAGGCTTTACTAGTTGTTGAATATCCTAAAAATATGCCTTTATCAGATTTTGCATCAAATTTACCAAGATTATCTTTTCCATTATTATGAATAAAACATTTATAGCCAAATGCATGAAAATAACTAATGTTTGGTTTCCTATATTCCATAATTCATAGGAGTTTTCTTAAAAATTGGCCTAATTAGGGCTCTGTTAAGGATGTAACATGCCGTGTTTATAGCTTCCGCCCAAAAATACTTTGGTAGGTTGCTTTCACATAGCATGGTACGGGCTATGTCTTCTAACCTTCTATTTTTTCTTTCTACAACTCCATTTTGCTGAGGTGTTCTAGTGCAGAGAAATTATGATGAATGCCATGTTCAATGCAGAAACTTTCAAACAAATGATTTTCAAATTCAGTGCCATGATCACTTCTAAGAGACACTATGGTGTTGTTTTTCTCATTAGTGACTTTCTTGAAGAATTTCAAAAATATTGAGAAAGTCTCATCCTTGTGAGCCAAAAACAATACCCAAGTGAATCTAGAATAATCATCTACTATCACAAGGCCATATTTCTTTCCTCATAGACTTGTTGTTCTAGTAGGTCCAAAAAGGTCCATGTGAAGTAGCTCTAGTGGCCTAGAAGTGGAAACAATATTTTTAGATTTGAAAGAGTTTCTAGTTTGTTTTCCAAATTGACATGCATCACAAATTTGGTTATTTTCAAAATCTAACTTTGGAAGTCCTTTAACTAAGTCCATTCTAATCAATTTTGAAATCAAGTGTGTGCTTGCATGACCTAATCTACGATGTCATAGCCATCCAATCTTATTTACATTAGCATTATCAGCAACTAGGCAATGATTACTTGTAGACAAATTGTCCAAATCAATTAAGTATACATTGTCATTTCTATATCCAGTAAATATAATGCTATTGTTAATAGGATTAGAGACAGTGCAGATAGAAGCTTCAAATGAAACTTTGAAACCTTTATCACACAATTGGCTAATACTAATTAAGTTATGCTTTAAACCATCTACATAAAGAACATTTTCAATGAAAGTAGAGGGAGTTATCTGAATTTTACAAATCCCATAATCTGGCCTTTACCATTATCACCAAATGTGACAACTCCTCCTCTCTTATCCTTAAGGGTGATGAATTGCTCCTTGTCACCCATCATGTGTCTTGAGCAGCCGCTATCAAGATACCACTTTCGTTTTGATCTTTTGGCCGCAAGACACTCCTGCAATGTAATCAAACTTTCTGTTTAGGTACCCAAGCTTTCTTGGGTCCTTCATGGTTAGTAGCAATAAAGATTGTTCCTTTCGGAACCCATATTTTCTTTCCTTTACTACTTAAATTCTTGTTAATTTTTCTAAAATTGCATTCATAAGTTTTATTTCCCTTTTTGTTACAACAATAATATGAAACATCATTTTTATCCTTTTCTTTTTAAAGAAATTTTTAACATACTTTTGCTTCTTGTTAGACCTATAACCTAATCCAGCTTTATCAAATACAGCTCTTTGATTACTCAATAACAAATTAAGTTTTTCTGAGCTATATGTAAATTTATCAACTATATTTTTATATTTATCAACTTCTTTCTTTAAGCTAACATTTTCATTAGAAATTGACCCTTTATCTTTTAACAAAATCTTATTTTCATATTTCAATTCTTCAACTTCATGTGTTAGTTTATCCTTTTCCTTGACAAGATTTGAATTATCATTTTTTACAACTTTGCTTTTCTTTTTCAGAATTTTGAAATCACTAACTAATTCATTAAATGCATCAAGCAATTCATCAAAGGTAAAGTCATGAGTTTCGGTACATACCTCATCGTCTTCTTTTGTCATAAAGCAAATGTTTGCAACTTCCTTTTGTTCCTCTTCGGATGAGGATTCTTCGTTGTCTCTCATGTTGCAACGTATGCCTTTTTCTTTTTCTTGTATCTCTTTTTCAATTGAGGACAATCATATCTAAAGTGCCCCGGTTTTTACATTCATACATACGAGGGGGTCTTTCTCTTTATTCTTGTCCTTTTCTTTTTCCTTTTCACCATCCATCTTTGTTCCAAATTTTTTCTTGTGGAAGGGTCTCCTTCTTTGCATAAATCTTTTGAATTTCTTAGCTAGAAGTGCAGTCTCCTCATCATCATCATCTTCTTCATCATCACTGCTGCTCTTCTCGATTTCTGCAGCTTTGAGGGCAATTGTTCTCTTCTTTTTGACATCTTCCTCTTGATGTTGCTTCATGGTCAGTTCATGGGTCATCAATGATCCAAGTAGCTCTTCCAAAGGTAATGTATTTAAATCTTTGGCTTCTTGGATGGCAGTTACTTTCGCTTCCCATGATCTTGGAAGAGACCTAAGGATTTTACGAACCAATTCAGAGTTAGTATAGGTCTTACCAAGACTTTTTAGACCATTTATAATATCAGTAAATCTAGTGTACATGCATGTGATAGTTTCATTTTGTTCCATGCTAAATAATTCATACTTATGAACAAGAATATTAATCTTAGATTCTTTGACTTGATTAGTACCCTCATGGGTAACTTCTAGTCTATCCCAAATTTCTTTTGCAGAAATACATGTAGAAATTCTATTAAACTCATTAGCATCTAAAGCACAATATAAAACATTCATGGCCTTAGCATTGAGCTGAGCCATTTTCCTATCGTTCTCATTCCAATCCCTTTCGGGTTTAGGAACTATTGAACCATCTACTAAGTGTGTGGGTGTGCTAGGTCCATTAGTGATTACACTCCAAAGCTCATAATCTAAAGCTTGAATAAAAATTCTCATTCTAGCTTTCCAATAAGAATAATTAGAACCATTGAATAAAGGAGGTCTATTGGTAGAATGACCTTCAGCATATGAAGATCCAGCTTGAGCTGCCATTTGGATCTTTAACTCTTAATCGTTGGATCAAATAAGAAATGAGCACAAGCTCTGATACCAATTGTTGGCCCAGATGGCAACCCAAGAGGGGGGGTGAATTGGGTTCTTAAAAAAAATTTAACTCTTTTAAAAAACTTTTTGCTTTGATATGAAAAGCTTAAGTGTAAAGTGGATAAATGCTAATCACAAATAAATGAGATAGAGGGAGACTAAGAAACAAAGCACGGCAAACACAAAGATTTTATAGTGGTTTAGTGTATCCAATACCTACGTCCACTCCCAAGCTTCACTTGGGTCCACACTATAATCCTTTTGATTATAGTCGAGTTGTTTTACAAGCTCACAACTCAAAACTTGTTATTTCCCCTAGGATCACAATGAACCCAGCTGGTTTTTTGGGCTCACCAGCACACAACCCAACAACAATCTATCCTTAGCTTGTACGAGGTATACTACCTCCACTAATTCAATCCCCCGATTGAATTAGCAAACACTAATGAAAAATAGAGTTTAAGTACACAGTAGCTCCTCAAATGAGCAAATAAACAATAAACTAAACAAGGATAAGAAAGGCCTATTTGAAGCTCTTTGAATGTGTGTTTTCTTCTTTTCTTCTTTTCCTCTTTTTCTTTGAAAGATTGAATCAGGGCCTCAGCTCAGATTCTTCAGAAATTTACAGTTGAGAAGTTAAGGATTTGGGGCTTTTGCTATCTTTCTTCTAAAGATGGAAATCTCCTTGATTTGAACTTGAGAAGCTTGTGGATTTCTCTATGAGCTTTCTGAGGTTGATGGATTTGAGCTCTAAGTCTTTCCTCTTGATTTCTCTCTCTTTTTCATAGAGTATTTTTCTCTATTTTTCTCCTCTTTTCTCTTGTATTTCCTCTCTTTTTCAAACGGACGATTTTTCCTTTTTATAGATTTCTTAATCCAGGTTTAGGTGGGAAATATAGCCGTTGTGAGTTGTTTGGATCTTTCTACACACAAAGAAAATAGCGTTAGAGGTTAGGTAAAAAGAAATCTTACCGTTGGAGTCCGTTCTAATAGATAAAAAATCCATTCCTGACAGGTTGGAGTCGGCTCCAACTTTTCAGGTGTCGGCTCCAAGTCGGGTATCCAAAAATAGAAAATAAAAAGTTGTTGAGGAGTTGGCTCCGAGAAAGTTAAGTGTTGGCTCGCCGCTTTCGGGGGTCGGCTCCGCAATCCGAAGGTGTCGGCTCCAGAAATGCTCATAAAAACACGGTCTTTGTTCTCATGTTAGAGTATCGGCTCTCGAACTCTCAGGTGTCGGCTCCCGAATACTGGGTGTCGGCTCCAGAAACTGGAATAGAATACGCTTCTTTGTATCTCAGGTTGGAGTCGGCTCTGAAACTCTGGGTGTCGACTCCAGACCGTGCCAAAATTTCAGAAAACTTCTGATACGCCTTGGGATCGGCTCCTGACCATTTGGGTGTCGACTCCAAGCTCTGAACTTTGAAAATTCTTTTGACATTTTGATTCAAAACTTGTTTCTTTATTCCTTTTGATTGATCAAACTTTTTTAATCCCTGTAACACTTGTTAAATCTATTAGAAACATAGTAAATATACTCATGTCTTTTATTAATCATCAAAATCAATACTTGATCAATAGACATTGTTGTTACAAACCTTCGACACCCCAGTTCTTATATAACGACACCCCTGATGCAACCGTTAAGCCACGCCTCAACCGTCACCAGCTCTCATATTGGGACACCCTAGCTGAAACTGAATGCAAAAAATTGTAGGATACCCGAGTTGTTAAACGACGACACTAGAGCTATATGAAAAGGAAATAACGGGGAATATAGGCGCTGAAACACTCCGACGACACCCCAGTTCATAAGTTATAACATCATAGTTAAAAGAGTATGACATTCGTGCTACAAAACACTAAACTCTAAACAGTTATGACTCCCAAAATGTCATAACTGTTTTGGTCTAAGGAAGTTACATGTGCATTAAACGGTTTCCTAATGCATTAACTTCCTCTAACGACAAAAAAATAGTTGGTGTAATAAAGGAGCTTACAAAGAAGTGGGAACAAGGACTTTTTACTTCCTGCTGCTGCGGATGATATTTTCTCAGAAGTTTTGTACAAAGACTTAAGTAGCTACGTATTCCAGCCTCGAAGCTGAAATATTTTCTTTCGACCAGACTCTCAGAGCAAGGGCTTAGATCTTGCTTAAACCTTGGACTGATTCCTTACATCCGAAAGCCAGAGCGAGGGGGAAAGAGTTTTTCTTGCACAGATGTAATCCAAAAAAAAATGGCGGTAGAAGTAGGCTGAAGGGAAAGGACATTTTCGTCTGCACACTAATTTTAAAATAAAGGCAAAGCGCTTTTAATGGCCGTCACGATCAAAACGTAACATCATAGCAGAGCATACCGTTCCGCATCGTTAGCCACGTAGGATCCACGTGGACCAATCAGGAGAGGCGGTGCAGCCTACGTAGGATTTGCTGCACCGAGGGTGTGTACAAAGACTTTTCCAGTACAAATAAGGCTAGAAGTGGGCCTAGATCAGCCCAAGGCCTATTAGGTTGGGTTAGCTTTGGATCAAAGTTTTCTAAAATTTAGGTTGGGCCTTAGCTCAATAATTGAAATGCACATTAATGGAAAAGTCTTTGTGCACTGCTTTCGGTGCATGAAGCCATGCACTAGGAGTGCGCATTAGCTGCATGCCCATGTGCGTGCATACGGAGCGTGCCACAGCCTAATGGGCTGTAGCACAAGCACGCGTGCACGGGCACGCGACCAATGACCATACCTGATTTACGGCTTTGTACATCGGAGGCGATACGCAAAGTCTTTTCCTACATTAATTTCAGACTGGACTTAAATAGATGATTAGCCTATCCTGAACTCGAGCCCAATTTATGTCCAATTATCAAGTTTGATTAAGTTTGATTACAAGGCTCTTTGTTGGATTAGCTGAGTCTTCATTTAGTTTTAACTTATAAAAAAATGAATTCATATATTTATTATCTAAATAAAAATAATTTTATTTGTCATCATAGAAAAATAGAACAGCAATCAAAATATATTATCATTGATGTCATAAAGATCATCGCCTCTAGCATAATTTGTGATTATTTTTATTCTCATACAAATCATGTTTAAGGTGAAATTACATTTGTTGTCATTGAAATATAATTTTTGATGACCTTCATGGTCATTAATATCATAAGAATCATTTATGGCTGCTTTATTGTCAAACAAACTTAATTATGGGAACAACTAAATTTGTTGTCATAAAAAGTTGGTTCAGCGGCAAAATTTATTATCATTGATGCAATAAAGATCGTTACCATTACCCTATCATGGTACACCTTTGCTGTTATTAAAAATATTTTGCAACAAAATAAATCTTTTGTTACGAAATAACGTTTTAAGAACAACTTATAACTGGATCCATTATAACTTCTGTTATCATGAAAACAAGCTCCACTGTCTCAAAATATATTTGTACATAAATTTTATAACATCCTCATAATTAAGAATTTTTATTATACTTTAAACTCAAGGAACATTATATCTTAAATAAAAAATATTAAGCAATCATTACACTACTGTTTCTCAAAGTTTATAGCTCATTAAAACTCATAAATAAGAAAATAATGAAATAAGTTTAAAATTTAAGTTCTTTAACTGTTTAATAGAGAAATGCATCCATAATATTCATCATATTTGAGGCAAATTTATTCCAAACAATAAAAATAAAAATTTTATGTTAATAGTAGTCATAATTTGCCAAGTAATAATAAAATGTTATTAAATAATAATAACTAAGTCATAATTGAAATAAAGGCATAAAATTAGGAGTTTTTGGAGTCTTTTCTGATTGTTGCAAAGACATGGAGCCAAGTAGAAAAGTTGTTAATACCACGAATATAGCACCAAACTCAAATTAAACTTGAACATGCATTCTTTTAGTGTACCTTTGATATTCATGCTTTAAACATCACATCAAACTTAGATTATATCTGATTTTTTACTTTTTAATATACTTGTTCACTCTAGCTCCTTTAATATGAAAATATCCCACCTTATATTTCAATATTTGAATGAGCATCTCATTGTTAGTTATAGAAGGAGCTCTCCCTTCTAATTTCTAAGGTATAAAAGACTTTGCATCATGTATAAATATATTATAGATAGAAAAATAATATTTTTTAATATTTTATATCATCCTAGAAATTTTAAGTCCATAACTCTAAGATAACAAACTAAATCCATCCGATCAATTTGGCCTTTTCATTTTCTTAGAAAATAATATTATTTATAAAGTAACTTTAATTAAAGTAGGTCCTGACAAATATCACAAGATAAATAACACGTTAGTATTAGTTTATTTGTTAAATCTTGTTTGACAAAACTAAGAAATCATGAAATCTAAAATGTGAGTTTTAGAAAAAGAGAGATTTTATCTATTTTTCATAAAATCTTTTTTGAAAAATATGACTATCTAAAATACTAGATCTCCCCAAACGGTTACATAGCAATTGGTTCTTGGAGTATTATTTCACTAAAAGAAATATTTTAAGCAATCCCATTCGCTTGAAACCATGCAGAAATGAGGTGAAGAGTGAAAAAAAAAAAAAAAAAATATGACGAACCAACCGAGTCCAATTCCACTTCTCTCTGCTTTTCTTTCCTCCGCTCTCTGCCTTCGCTTCTCGATCGCTTCCCAAAGCTCCGCTAATGGAGCCGGTCCACCAACTGTGCAAAAAAGAAAGAAAATTGCCAAATAATTTTGGCGCACAACAGAAAGCAAGATTAATATTTCCTTTTCTTCATGAAGAATGTTCGATTTTTTTTTTTTAAAAAAAAATCTTCCTTTTTTGAAAGTGAAAATTTGTTTAAGATTTATTTTATTTTTTCATTTTTTGAAAAGTTATTTCAGACGTTTTTATAAAAATATTAGTTTCTTTTTTTTGGAAGCTTTCTAGATCTTTTATCCTACTTTTTTTTTTTAAAATTTGTTTAAGACTATTGTTCTAAAAAAATATCTATTCTTCTCATTATAATTTTTTTTGGGAATTGTTTTATAAAATATCTTCTTTTTATTATAAAAGAAATTAGTTAGGATTTTTTATTTTTTCTTATTGTGGATGCTGTTGCACATCCCTTTTTTGAAATTTTTTCCTTTTTTGACAAAAAAAACTTCTCAAGATTTTTTTATAATAATTTTTTCAAAAAAGTTGTTCTAGATTTTCTTTTTTTTTTTTTTGTGGCAGGAAAGTTATTTAGGATTTCTTTTATTTTTTAAAGGAGAAAGCTATTTGCCATTTTTTAATATCTATTTGTTATAAAAATAAGTTAAGAAATAGACTAATTATAATTATCAAGTGATAGTTCAGCCAGCGAATGAATATGATATGTAGCTTTGAATCCATTGACATGATAAAGAAGATAGTAAAATGCTTTTATAGGACTATTAAATTGTAAAATTGTTTAGGCTTTTTTTGGAAAGCTATTTCAGACTTTTCTATAAAAAAATATTAACCTTTTTTGGAAATTTGTTTAAGTCTATTGCTGTAGAAAAGTATCTATTCTTTTATTATCAAATAAATTTACCCGGATATTGTTTTAGAACATATTTTTTATTACAAAAGAAATCTTTTTCTATATTTCTTTTTTCTTATTAGGAAAGCTATTTCAAACTTTTTTTTAAAAAAAATATTCTTTCTTTTCTTGACCAAGAAAATTTGTTCAAGGTTTTTTAAAAATCAATTATTTTTGGAAGAGTTATTTTAGCTTTTTTATTTTAAAAAACTTTTTTTGTGGTAGGAGAAGTTACTTGAAATTTTTTATTATTTTAAGGAGAAAGCTATTTGCAATTTTTAATTTATTTTGTTTGATAAAATAATTAAGTTAGGTGCTAAGTAAGCATAGCAGTAATGGGCTAATTATAATTATTAGGTTGCATTGATAATCTAAATGGTAATATGGATTACCTATAAAATAGATTGATGGATTGCCAATAATGTTGATTACTATATTTGGCATACATTACTGATTATTGTGTTTGGTATGAGAAACAGATTACCACTCATATAACATTGAATTTCTAAAATATCTTAAATTAAATTCATATACTAAATTAAATCTATTAAAATTTTTAAAATACCCCAACATACCTCTAAATCAAAGTATTTATATATAAGTAGAAGATACTAGATTTAATTTTTTTAGATTAAAATATTTTTAATCTTTAAACATTTATTCAATTTTTTTTGATTGTTAAACCTTTAATTATCATAATTTATTTATTATATTTTAAAAATAATTTATTTTTTAATATTTTATTATATAAAATTAATTAAAATTAAAAGAATAATTGATATATTATGATAATATGAATAGATCGATTAGTTGATAGCAAAATGTAAGTTATTTTTTAAATTTTAAATAGTAATGTAATTAAATGTTGTCAATTTTAAATTACTACATTGTCAAGAAAACGTTGCTAAGAACACTATTTTTTCTATTCGATATATTTTTTTTCTATGGAAGAAAATATCGTGTTTTATTTTTGTTTGAAGATATGAGAAAGGACATAACGACGAAGAGAAAAAGGAGAGAAAAAGAAGGGAATGATTTTGTTTGGATAAAGAGATAATTTTATTTTACAAAATAGGAGGTAATGTGGCTGATCAAGCTCCCAGGCGGTAGAGTAACAGTCTGTACAGTTCCCGGAGCCAAGTAATAATTTGGCAGCTAGTCCCAGCACCGGCCTTGGCTTCGGCCTCAGCCTCATTTTTAGCCTCGGCCTCGGTCGTGGACCTTTTCAGCCTCAACATTAGCCTCGAGTATCGCCTCGGCCTCGGCCTATCTTCAGCCCCCGCCTCGAGTATCACTTCGACCTCGGCCTTGAGTCTCGCCTTGGCATGCTCTCGGCGGGTAGTTTCGGTAGTGGAACCAATTTCGAATAATGCCCAGTGACTTAAAGCGCCTAAGATTGCCACGTAGCCCGCCAACCTATTTTTTGCCAAGATCACGGGCGGTTACCGATATATTATGGGTAGTTACCGATATTTACGGCGTGCGCTTAGCGGCTATGCACCCATCTACCGTTTACGGAGCCAATCTGGATGGAAAACGTGATCCAACAGTTATCCACGAAGGGTAAGAGAGACCTCCGAATAGGTATATAAAAACCTTGACTTGCAACGAGGAAGGGGACTCGTCTTCTACTCTCATCTTGACTCATGTTCTCCAAATCGCTAACTTGAGCGTCGGAGGGTTCCCGCCAGAACCACCAGTCCAGAACTTTTGTTGCAGGTTTCCAGCTACAGGAGGCGATCACATCATCCTTCTAAAGATCCAAAAAACTCCTCTCTTGCTCGACGATCCTCGAAAGTGATTTGGCAGCAACAATTGGCGCGCCAGAAAGGGGGAGACAGACGTTCATTTCAACGCATCTGTGACCCCACAACCTTTGCAAGAAAGAAGATGGCGGTTACACTGCGCAGGAGGCCTCCATCAGTCAGGCCAGGGGACGCCTCCCACGGGCTGAGCAGTCGGAGGCCAACCTCCCTGTTTCTCCCTCCGTAAAGCCGCAGTTTAGCCAAGCTGATCGGCTCGATGCCCTGACCCAACAGGTTCAGGACATGATGGCAGTGGTTCAGGGACTGCAGGAGCAATGCTCGACCACTACGTTATTGCCATCTCAGCCCCCTCCATCCCGCATGGAGGGTCATGGGGCTAGCCAGTCTCATCATAGCAGGACCCCTCCGAAGGCTTTCCACCGCGCATCCCCTAGATCTCGTCGTTGAGAGACCTCCAAGCGGCAATGGTCTCCTTCCCATCGCTCTGACCGCCTTCCCAAGTGGCGTAGTGGGAAGGAACCCGAGCAGGTACATTCCCTGCACCGGTGACCTTCTCCTATTCGTCTTCTGAATCTTCAAAGGAAGATTCTAACAGAATGGTCATTTGCCGGGCTGAGCGATGGTTGGACAGTACCATCAGCGCTGAAGGAGCTCAGCCGCAGAATTACCAACCCTCACGGGTGGACTACGATCACCGCCCCCCCTGTCTCGACGTATTATAGAGGAGCCGGTCCCACCCCGGTTCCGTCTACCCCAGCTGGACCCGTATGATGGCACTGCAGACCCCCTGGATCACCTGGAAAGCTACAAGGTCCTCATGCAAGTCCAGGGGGAAACATATTCTCTTCTTTGTGTCGCCTTCCCAGCTACACTTCGGAAGGCCGCACCTGCGTGGTATTTTCATTTGCCACCACGTAGTATCAACTCCTTCAGGCAGCTCGAGCGATCTTTGTTGGCCCACTTTGATGCATGCTGAAAGATTCTCCGGGTGGCTGATAGCCTGTTGGCCGTCCAATAGAGGAGCGGCAAACCTTGAAGGACTTCATGGCTCGGTTCAAGGAGACTGCACTCGAGGTCTACAATCTTGAAAACTCGTGGCCACTTTGGCCCTGAAGCGGGGACTCCATACTTCCAGGTTCACCTATTCCTTAGACAAAAAGCCTTCCAGCTCTTACGCTGAATTGCTGAGCCGGGCACAGAAGTATATCCGCGCCGATGAAGCAGACTCCTCCAGGAGGGAGGTTGACAAAGGGTCCGGCAAGAAGCCAGCACCTCCAGAACCTGCTAGGGTGCGGTCCAAAAGTCTGAGCCGCCTCATCGTCTAGATAACTGGCCCCAGGCTTTGGTTCCCAAAGAACACTACACTCCACTTCTCGCCCCAATATCCCACATTATGTTAGAGATTGAGGATGAGCCCTACCTCCAGCATCCACCTCTCATGAGGCCCGTGGTCCCCCGCAGCAAAGAACTATACTGCCGATACCACAGGGACTATGGCCACGACACAGAAGACTGCCGCCTGCTAAAGAAGGCTATCAAAGAACTCGTTCAGCAGGACCACCTGGGCAAGTTGTTCGGAGAGGAAACCCTACTGCCCCGGGCCCGTCGACACCTTCTGCACCCCATATTGGCATGGACAATGCCCCAACGGAGAAGACGGTGGCTATGATCTCCTAGGGGGAAGGTAAAACTTCTTAAAGGCAGCATGAGGAGGGTAGATTCTGTAATTTCTTTCTCTAAAAGGGACTTAGAAGGGGTAGTTAACAAGAGTGATGACAGCGTCGTCGTATCTCAAAGCACCCTGTAAAGAGAATTTTAGTTGATCGTGGGAGCTCAGTTGATATTTTGAGTTACGATGCCTTTGTTTGGATGAATTTGTCTCATAGTTTCCTTCGGCTCGTCGCCACGCCCTTGATGGGTTTTATTGGAGATTCTATAAGGGTCGAGGGGGAGATCACTCTCCCTGTCATAGCCGGGACGTCACCGTGTCGAGCACGATTCTCATGAACTTTCTAGTAGTCTGGGTCCCACTGGCCTACAACGCCATCCTTGGGAGACCCGGTCTGAACCTTCTGGATGATGTTATCTCCACCAAAAGACTACTCGTAAGGTTCCCTACCAATGAGGGAGTTGGGGAGATGAGGGGAGAGCAGAGCCCGCTACCGCTCTGCTACCATTTGGCCCCCAGCCCGCAGGGGGCAGTGTCGGCAACAGCACTCGAGCCGCTCGACCCTTGAGACTTGGAGAGGAGAAGGGAGCCAGCCGAGCACCTACTGACTTTTCCATTGGGGGAGGACCCGACGAGAACCATCCAGATTGGAGCCCTACTTTCGGAGGAGGCGCACGATTAGCTTCTTGCTTTCCTGCGAACCAACTCCGACATCTTTGCATGGTCATCGTCTAACATGCCGGGTATCTCCGAGGAGGTAATTACCCATCAATTCAACATCAAACCGGGGTGTGGCTCATCCAGCAAAAGAAGAGAAGCTTCGCCCTGATCGACAGAAGGCCATCTGCAAGCTGGTGGCTGCAAGCCACATTCGAGAGGTCTATTATCCCGACTGGCTGGCCAACGTCGTGATGGTCCGCAAGGCTAACGGAAGCTAGAGGATGTGCGTGGATTTCACTGACCTCAACAAAGCATGCCCCAAGGACAGCTTTTCGTTGCCTCGGATTGACCAATTGGTGGATGCTACGTTCGGTCATGAGACCCTCAGCTTCATGGATGCCTTTTCAGGATACAACAGATCAAGATGGACCCGGCGGACGAGGAAGCTACCTCGTTTGTGATTGAGAAGGGGATATACTGCTACAAGATGATGCCATTCGGATTGAAAAACGTAGGAGCTACCTATCAGAGGCTGATGAATAAAGTCTTTGAAGACCAGATCGGGCGCAACATGAAAGTGTACATGGATGACATGCTAACCAAGAGTTCCGTACCACTAACCATGTTGCCAACCTTGCGGAAACCTTAGACAATCTCTGCTGATACCAGATGAGGCTGAACCCCCGCAAGTGTGCCTTTGGGGTCACAGCGGGCAATTCTTGGGCTTCATGGTGATGCAGCGCGGGATCGAGGTGAACCCTGATAAGATCCGAGCCATCCTGGATATGAGGTCCCTGGTTAACAAGAAGAAGGTGCAACCCCTAACTGAAAGGGTGGCGGCTTTGAGCCATTTCTTGTTCAAGTCCGTGGAGAGGTGTCTTCCTTTCTTTAAGGCACTGCACAAAGTCCATAGCTTCGAATGGACGAAGGAGTGTCAGAAAGCCTTTGAGGAGTTGAAGGAGTTCTTATCCACTCCACCATTGCTGTCCAAACCAAGGGATGGGAGGAGCTCTTTCTGTACCTTGCAGCCTCCCCGAGGCTATCAGATCTGTACTTGTTCTCATGGATGCCGACGGGACATAGAAGCCAGTTTACTACACCAGTAAGGTGCTCCATGATGCAGATTAGATATTCTAGAATTAAGAAGATTATTTTTGCCTTGATCGTCTCGCCCAGCGCTTCAGGCCCTACTTCCAAGCTCACCGATCGTAGTGGTCACGGATCAACCACTCAAGGCAATTCTTTCTTGTCCTGATACCTCTGGCCGACTGGCGAAGTAGGCACTCAACTAGGGGAATTTGACCTATCGTTTCGACCTAGGTCGGCTATGAAGAGTGCACCTGGATAGAAGAGCAGCCGAAGGAGCCCCATGTAAACCCCTCGGATGCTGCAATTGAGGAAAGAGGGGAGGACTGGATCCTTCACGTGGACGGAGCATCAAATTCTCAAGGAAGTGGGGCAGGCCTCATCCTAGCAAGTCTGGACAGAGTTGTGACCGAGTACGCCCTCCATTTCTTCTTTCCAGCCACAAACAACCAGGCTGAGTATGAAGCCTTACTGTCAGGGATGAGACTGGCACGGGAGCTTGGTGAAATGCCTTAGAGTTTTCACCGATTCCCAGCTCATCTCTGGTCAAATCAAAGGGGAGTATGAGGCTCGAGATCCTACTATGTCTCGTTACTTGAGTATGGTGCAGTCACAAGCCTCTCCCTTGGCCCACTTCAGTGTTAGTTACATCCCCAAGGGGAAAACGCTAGAGCTGATGCTTTGTTCTGGCTAGCCATCTCGGCTAATGGGACCTTGGGAAGAACCTACATGGAGCATCTGGAAGCCCCAAGCATCGATGCGATAGAGGAATCCATGCAGTCCACCAAGATCCTTCCTGGATGGATGTTTATATTCGATACTTCACCACTGGCACCCTCCCAGTCGACCCCGCTGAAGCCAAGATATTCAAGTGGCGAGTACCCAAGTTCCTGATGCTCGACGGACAATTGTACCGCAGATCCTTCTCTCATCCTCTTCTCAAATGCGTTGGTCCCGCAGACGCCGACTACATCCTCCGTGAAATCATGAAGGTATTTGCGGAAATCACTTGGGGGGCAGAGCGTTGTCACAGAAGGCTCTACGCTAAGGCTACTACTGGCCTACCATACGGGAAGACGCAGCCGAGCTGGTCCGAAAGTGCGATAGTTGCCAGCGATATGCCAACATTCAACAGCTACCAACTTCTCAGTTGAGCCCCCTGTCGCTCCATGGCCCTTTGCCTAGTGGGGAATGAACATTTTGGGACCATTCCCTTCAGCCTCTGGTCAGCGAAAGTTTCTACTCATTGCCATCAACCATTTCACTAAGTGGGTAGAGGCTGAAGCACTTGCCAAAATCACCGAAGTCAAGGTGAGGAACTTCTTTTGGAGGTCTGTTATCTGTCGGTTCGGGTTACCCTATACCCTTGTTACCGACAATGGTCGACAGTTCGACAATGCACCTTTCAGAGAATTCTGTGCCGAACTGGGCATATGTCAGAGGTTCACTTCTGTCGGTCACCGCAATCTAATGGAGCGCTAAGATGATAAATCAGATTATCCTTCAAGGGCTTAGGACACGTCTGGATGATTTCAATGGAAGATGGGTGGAGGAGCTCCCGAACATGCTATGGGCATATCACATGACACCCCGAACCCCTACGGAAAAAACTCCTTTTAACCTTGTGTTCGGATTGGAGGCAGTCATTCCGGTGGAGATTGGCATCCCTAGTCCCCGGATACAATCGTATGATGAGGGGGGCAACCCCACCTAGTTAAGAGCTAGCCTTGACCTCGTTGAGGAAGTCCACAATCGAGCACGACTCAAAATGGCTTCCTATTGACAAAGGATCGCAAGATACTACAATGCCCGAGTTCGTCCCAGAACGTTCCTCCCTGGAGACTTGGTCCTCAGACGAGCCGAAGTCTTCAAGCCCACGGAGGGGGGAAAGCTGTCGCCCAATTGGGAAGGACCTTACCGAGTTACCGATGCACTTCATCGCGAAGCATACCAAATCGAAGAATTGGATGGGAAGCCTCTCCCTGGCACCTAGAACGTGGACAACTTCCGTCGGTATTATCAGTGAAGTGTATTGATATCATAAGCTTGAGCATGTCCACTAAAATAATATTTATTTTTCACTAACGAAAGTGTCTTCAAGCAATCTTGCTTCTTCAGCTCAAGCCCGACTCCACGTCGGCACTCAAGCCCGGCTTCGCGTCGGCACCCAAGCCCAGCTTCGCATCGGCACCCAGGCTCGACTCCGCGTCGGCACGCAAGCCCGACTCTGCATCGGCACTCAAACCTAACTCCGCATTGGCATGCAAGCCCGACTCCGCATCGGCATGCAAGCCCGACTCCGCATCGGCACTCAAGCCCAACTCAGCGTCGGCGCTTAGACCCGACCCAACGTCAGCGCTCCAGCTCGGCTTCGCGTCGACACACGAGTATGAGGTTGGATCAGTTTTAGAACCTTTCGTTTCGGTCTCAACCTCAACCTTAAGTCAACTCCGGGTTCGACTTCTCCCACGCCCTGACTTTGGCCTCGACACATGTCGAATATCAACTCAACTATGGCCCCTTGTCCTAACTACAGCCCAATTCTATCCTGGCTTCTGCCTCACCTAACCCTAGCTATGGTTTCGGTTCCTAACTGGGATATACGATCTCGACCCCGGCCCCCGGTCTAGAATGAGCACATTAACAACAAATTTTGAAGATTTCAAAAGTTGTTTTCATTGATTGTAAAAGTCTTACAGAATTGCCGACTCTTGTCAGGCCTCATTACAAATAATAATAATAATAATAAAAGTGCTTAGGGCTCAGCCGATGCTGGACCATCATCCTCAGGGGCTTCGTCTGGCTCCAGCTCCTCAATTCTCTCGAGACCGTAGAGTCTTCTTACTTTGTCTTTGCAGTCCTGGAAGCCCCCATTGTATGCGAAGGCAGTGGCCTCGACCAGCTCTTCGTCGTAAGTATCGGACTTCCTGAAGTTCTCTACAGCCTCGGCGGCCTTCTTCTCGGCTGCAGCAACCTTTTCTTCGGCAGCCGTCGCAGCTGCCTTCAAGTTGATTATTTCGGCATCGGATCGACGGGCGATCTCCTCAGTGTTTTCTGCCCGCTCCTCGGGTGCTTTTGTTTTAATGATGGCAGAGTGTAGTCGATTCTTCAACACAAACACCTCCGACTCCGCCACCTTTTGCTTCTCCTCCGCCACCCGAGCATTATCAAGCTCGTGGGTTGCTCGGCGTTGAGCTTCCTCGAGCGCCCCTTCTGCCCTTTCTGCCTGGGCTAAGCCCTCGGATCGGGCGGCCTCGGCTTCGGCCTCGGCCCTTTGTGCTTGGGCTAATTTGGCTTGGGCTGCCTCCAGAGCTCTCTCGGCCCTTTCTGCTCTGGCCTGGGCTTGGCTGGCCTCTTCGTGCGAATGGTCGAGGGTGGCCTCAGCCTGGGATAGGATGCCTCTGACAACAATCAAGGAATTCATCACCTGCACAAGTAAATTACTCGGGTTAGGTGAAGAAAAATTCTTAATGAAGACTTGATAGACGGGAAAAACACTTACCTAGAGGTGAGCCATAGAGGCTTCGTGGAAGAAAATAGAAGTCCTCTGGTTTTGGAGGACCCTCTGTAGCTCAGGCATGCAGACCTGAGCCATAATTCGCTCGGCCCAACGGCCGTGGTGCTCTAGAATCGATCAGAAGGAAGGCGCGTTGGCTTCGCCTTCCTCCTCGGTCCCGGTGGGTGCTAGAGCCATGGGTGCCGGGTCAGAAGCCGGCGGCGCCCCTTCTGCTGGTGCTGCTGCCTGTGAGGGCTCTTTGGTGGCAGCCTCCTTGGCTGGTGGAACAGCCTCTGGAGTCAGTCCTGTGGCCGGGGCGGTTGGCTCCACCTCGGGAGCGGCAGGCTGTGATGGCAGAATTTCGGCCCTCTGCTCCTCAGGAGGTGTGTTGGTGAGATCGATGGGGGATCGGGTTGGTGCTGGTGAAGGTGATCGGGGCCGCCTTCTTTCTTCAGCCTCTTCATTTCTTCCCGAGGCCCCTTTGGCCTCGGCTCTCTTGCTAACTTTAATTTTGGCCCTTCTCAGCGGGGGCCCCATCCGCCTGGGCTCTTCTTTTTCGGGCAGCAGCCTTTCTCACTGCTTGGATAGGCGGCGGCATATCTGCATAAGTCAAAGGACTTGGTAAAAAAAAGGAGGAAAAGGAAGAGAGCAGATGGTGTGAAGAGGGGAAGAGCTATGGCTGCTCACCGTTATCCAGAATAAGGCCTGCAGCCGAAGGTTCTCCTCGGCCAGCAGTTGGTTGCATCGGGGGACGTCGGCAGTTATCAACTGCCCGAATGCCTCTTGGTCCTTGGGAGTATGGTTGGATCCTTGTTTGGCTCGGTGTTTAGAATCCCCCACTCTGTCCTTACCCCCTCAACTTGAGCGAAGAAAAACCTATCTTTCCACCCCTTAATGGACGTAGGAAGATAGAGTCTGAAGGCTCTTGTGGGTCTAAGGGCAAAGGACCACCACCCCGATTGTTTTCTAAGGGTATAGAAGCAGCGAAAGAGAGAAATCCTAGCCTCTACCCCATGGATATGACATAGTACTAGGAAACCAATAATGGTTCGAATGGAATTCGGAACCAACTGTGCCAGAGCTAAGGAATATCTGACTAAAAGGTTAAGTATGAAATGATGGATAGGAAGGCGAAGGCCGGCTTTGAAATAAGTTTCGTAAAGAGCAACTCGGCCGGGATAAGAAGAAGTAACCCTATTTGTTGGAAGAGGCCGATATAGGCGGAGATCAGTGGGGAGGCTATACTTGGCCCTAAGATTTATGATCTCTTGGGCAGTCATGCTCGAGGCAGTCCCCTTGGAAGACTGCCCCAGGGTGGAGGATGAGCTGGCAACGGTCGAAGGGCGCCGAATGGGGGCCCGTCCGGCGGCCGGCGATTCTCGGTGAGAGACTGCCCAGCAGCTCGTTGCTGCTCTACTGGGATGCTATCAGGAGAGGAAGTGGACCAGCTAGGTGCTGGGGATGGAGAAGGAGGCAAAGGATCAGAGGAATAACCCCCAGAATCGGAAATAGAACATGAAAGAGATGAAGAAGCCATGGAACTGACCTGAAGAAGGATCTGGGAACCTGGGATTGAAGACGAAGAGCTCGGGAAGAAGGAACAGGGGTGGAAGATGAACATGCACTCGAGCAGAATCAGGAGGAGGAAGAAGGAAGCAAAGGTAGTGGAAACGGCTCCAGTTAGGGACAACCCCTTTTATAGCCTCGTTTCAAATCATCCCGCCAACCTACAATTTGGCCACGCGTCCGTTAGCCACTGGGAATCGTATCGGCAATCGCCTGATGCGTAGAACGCGAGGGGCACCACCAAAGACGGGACAACGGTGACCTCACCGTGATGATGGTGCCCCTCCTTTTCGCAGTTCTGTACCCAAGGCAAATCCCCTTGATCTCAGCGATCAGAACGGACGAGGCGATGGTATTGTTGCATCCGATGCCTCATCAAAGAAGCACGACCCTTGGGGACACGTGTCCTCTTAGTAGTTGCTAGTGCACAAAGATCAGCCGCCAGGTGATATAATGCCCCTTTCGCTAGTGACTGTACGCCCACCCATCTCAGGGATGGGGGGCATCTGATGTGACTAATCATGCCCTCGGGCGGTAGAGTAACAGTCTGCACAGTTTCCGAAGCTAAGTAATAATTTGGCAGCTAGTCCTAGCACCGGCCTCGGCTTCGGCCTCAGCCTCGTTTTCGGCCTCGGCCTCGGCCTTGGACTTCACCTCGACCTCAGTCGCGGACCGTTTCAGCCTCAACATTAGCTTCGAGTATCGCCTCGGCCTCGGCCTAGAGCCCCACCTCGGCCTCAGCATATCTTCAGCCCCGGCCTCGAGTATCGCTTCGACCTCGGCCTCGAGTCTCGCCTTGGCATGCTCTTGGCTGATAGTTTCAGTAGTGGAACCAATTTCGAATAATGCCCAATGACTTGAAGCACCTAAGACGGCCACGTAGCCCGCTAACCCATTTTTTGCCAAGATCACGGAGGGTTACCGATATATTATGGGCAGTTGCCGATATTTACGGCGCGCGCTTAACGGTTATGCGCCCACCTACCGTTTACGGAGCCGATCTTGATGGAAAACATGATCTGACGGTTATCTACGAAGGGTAAGAGGGACCTCCGAACAAGTATATAAAAACCCTGACTCACAACGAGGAAGGGGACTCGACTTCTACTATCTCATCTTGACTCCTGTTCTCCAAATCGCTAATTTGAGCGTCGGAGGGTTCCCACTGGAACCACCGGTTCAAGACTTTTGTTGCAGGTTTCTGGCTATAGGAAGTGATCGTATCATCCTTCTGAAGATCCAAAAAACTCCTCTCTTGCTCGACGATCCTGGAAAGTGATTTGGCAGCAACATGAGGCATGGGTAATTTGTTTAAAAAAAATTATTAGATTACAACATATCCGGTAATATGGATAATCATTTCAGGTAATCTGGATTACTTCATGAGAGATAATCTAAATTACCACTGCATGATAGATTATCATTTAAAGCATGAACCAAACATAGTTATTTGATAGATTTCATTTAAATTATCGATAACTGGATAGATTATGCTACCAAACGCTCCTTAAGTTGATTGTATAAGCAAATGGACATGATACCTAATTTTAGGGTCAAATAGTCGCTTTTATAGTACGATTACTAAATTATAAGAGCACCATTACATGATTTTTTATAATAAATGCTCCATCTCTCACCAAATGCTGCCGCTAGTCGCCACCTTAAATGAGTGGTATTTGATGGGTCCGGTTGGAGCGCTGGGGTCGTTCGCTACCATCTCCGAGGGACCCAGCCTTTTGGAGGTAGAAGGCCATAGCTTGTGGCATGAACGCCGGGAGAAGAATCTTGCCTTCTCTCGTGTTTTCTTCTACTCTCCTAATGGTGCCGGTGGGAATGGAGGCCTTAACTTCGACAGGCTCACCCCTCTTGTACCAAAAGGAAAAGTTTTTATGTATTGCCTTTGATGCATAAAATACGCATGGAGTGCATAGATTAATTGCACGCATTCAATAAATCATGAGGTATACTATCACGCTCCAGATCCAATATTGGATCTAGAGGTGGCAACCCGCCGCATATCTGGCATGCAAGGTGTCCTGAAATATAACACTTAATACAAGGAGGGGTAATAACTATATATCATCCAAATTCAAAGTATTCTTAATAAAAACCATAATCATATGTTTTAGGCTACATGCCAAAATACATAATTCAATGGGGTTACAACAAAATATGGGATCTAAGTTACACTGATAGCTGCTCCAACTACCCCATATTCCATCTTCAGTTCTGTGGCTTGAAAAACATTGTGAGATTTAAATGAGCTCACACTCAATAAGTAAGCCAACTATAATATATATAATTACTTTAAGCTTTTATCAACTCAAATTTTTCATAATAAACATCTGTCAAGCTTTCATATTTCAAATACATTTTACCATGTTATTAAAATATGCACCATATGCTCAAAATAATTTTGGAAGCGAATGCTATATAGCATTTCAAGAATATACAATTTCAGAATAAAACCACTGTACCTGTGTAAATAGCATGTAAAATTCATTTTTATACCAATGTCCTACGGCCACACACTATGTCCTCATAAACAGAACACCCCCTCGGATGTAATACCCCCCTCGGGTATAACCTCCATAAATATCCCCGGGTCCTGGAACCAGCGTCATGAACTCATATCCTATCATATCCTGCTACAGCACACCTAAGAGTGTGTGTCCTCCACATATTCCCCCTATGGAGATTGATCCTGGTGTCATGTGGCATAATATTGCCATATCCTGTCACAGCACACCTTATAAGTGTGTTTTTCACATATTCCCCCTATGGAGTTGGGTCTCGGTGTCAAGTGAGTCATGCAACATATCACATCATATCATATCATAGCGGACCATGGTGGGACATATTATCATATACAAAGTATCATTTTCATATCACATTTGCCAAATAGCATGTATCGTTGCAAAAATGCAATCCATATACTTTTCATAATTACAGTGATTTAAATATGTCAAATACACATGTATATTTATAAAACCTTTAGCAATTTCAAAGACCATGCTAATTGATCAGTTGTCCGCATAGGTACCAAATTATTTACAAATATAATAAATAATAAAATAATCATAGTAAATGCTCACTTGCAAATAAGGGTACCAATCCATTTTTCTATTTTTTAAATAATGCAATATATATCAATATAGCATTTAAATACATAATTTCATATTTTAATAATTTATGAAAAATATGATAAATGGCTTACTTATCTTCTGGCGCTAACAAAAATGTAATTTGGCTATTTAAGCACCTGGGTATCTACAGCATCAATTTCTCGATTTTTAGTCTCCAGAATTAGTATATGAAAATGACTTCTAAACTCTACCAGTTTAATCTCGGGGCCAACTTGGGGCTTGAATATCTCCGAATATATAAGCCCAAATGGGAAAATAAAAATATCCCAAGAAACTAGGATCAACACTGATCCAAGCCATTTTTTATTTCTCATTCTTGCCCAATACAGGGCCCAAAACATAGCTCAAAGATGGCTCATGAGCTAGCCCAACAGGGCCCAAATTGAAACAGCCCAGACGGCCCACGATCTCTTCTTCCCGCCCAGCTCCCTGTTTCACCCGAAACAGGGTGAAGATTATGCCGGCGGCCAGGGCCATCGCCGCCGCGGCCGAGCTCCCCGTCTCTCTCCTTCTCTCTCTTTCTCTCTTTCGTTTATCTGCGGCATGAACGTGCCGGTGGCACGGCCGGCCACCACGGTCGGCCGGACCTCCACCGGATGCACGCCCCGCGCCGGTGGAGGCCACCGGCTGCTGCCCAGGTCCGGTGAGTCGGCGGGCACTCCGTCGGGCCCGAATCAAGCCGTGGACGGCTTGGTTCCGTAAGAAGGAGGGCCGCCCAGCGGCCCTCCACTGCTCCTCTCCGGCCGCCTCGAGCGGCCGGACACTCCTACCTCTCCCCCCTCCGGCCGTCTCGAGCAGCCGGGCACAATAACGAGAGTAGCTCCTCCCGATCTTCCTCTTAGCCTCCCTCTGTTTCTTCGATGAATCAATGGAAGGGGGAGCTTACCAGTGCTTGGCTGATAGCGATGGATGGAGGGAGGGAGACTCCTCTCTCCTTCATTTATCAGAAGGGACGCACGCCGCCGCTATCGTGCCGTCTAACTTTCCTCCTCCTTTTTCATTCATTTTTCATATGAGGAATTATATATACCATACGCGCGATGATATAGATACGTAATTAATTTCAATATACGCATTATGCATCGAAGGATGATGCACAGACTTTTCCATACCAGAAGAGCGTAAAGGCCCGAATTCCCATCGCTGCCAGCTCGGTTTGACACGGAAGTTCCAGCAGTGTTCTAAGAAAAGGCCCGAATTCCCATCACTACCAGCTCGGTTTGACACGGAAAGTGTTTTAAGTCAACCCAGCCCGCTTCTCCATTCACACGAGAAAACAATTTAGAAAGAACTAATTAATAAATTATCTTAGTTCAAGTCTTGGAAGAAATACGAGAGAACCCAGACTGGAAGAAACAAGAAAGCTTGGAAAAGTCATGGTTCCTCTTTGAAACAAAGGCAGCACATATCCACTAAATGTAAAATTAAAAATTTAAAGTTAGTTAAAAAGTAAATTTTCCTCCATGATTTAGAACAATAAAAATGTTGAAAGCGTACGCAAGAATAAGTTTTAACATATCAAGGAAGAGAAACTCACATAACGTTTATTAACCCAGTGCCAGGGTATGACATAACTGTTGCTGCATATATAGAAGTTCACATAAATCAAGGATCTGCATAAAATTTTAGACAATAAAGACATTTATATACAATATGCTATAAACTTATGTTTGACATGTATTTATTGATTTATTAGTTTCTTTTTGCCACCATTCTGGATGGTCGAGTTTATAAAGTTACCAGTGTATCCCCATTTGAAGTCAGTAATTATAGTTTGGAAGAGGTTTTTCACAAATTTAGAAGTTTTCTGGATATCTACATCCAGAAAATCACTATTGAATGCTAATTTCATTGCATAAAAATAGCAGTTGTAGAGGTATACATATAAATGGTATGTTCGCAGAGTCTGTGCACAAAAACTATGTCATGAAGGTGCACGTGGAGAGACCTCCCAATCTTTTGACGTTATCTTAAAAAATCAATAATTTTATTTGCACCGTCGGACTCAGTGCACCTCCTAATTTTTTTTTAAAAAAAATTTTCTAAACTACTTCGTCTCCTTCCTCCCCTCTTCTCCAGCATTGGCACCGGCACCTCGCCCCCCCTTCCTCCTCCTTTCTAGCACTGTCCCTCATCCTCCCTTCTCTAACCCCATTTCCTTTTCTCTCATCTTCGGCACTGCCTCACAACCCCCTTCTCTCCTTCCTTTTTCGGCTTGGCACTGAGGGAAAGAGATGGTGTCGATGCCAAAGAGTGGGAGGAAGGTGGTGAAGGGCGGTGCTGAAACGAAAGAAAAGAAGACGGAGACTGAAGGAAGGGGTGGATGAATGGTGCAGAAAGAAAAAAAAGGAGAATGAGGGGGAGAGGGAAGGAGAAGAGATAGAGGCCAAGAAAGAGAGGTGGGGTGGTGCAAAGAAAGAAGAAAAGGAGGGAGGAAAAGAGGGAAGAAGAAGAGGGATATTTAGATTTTTTTTAAAAAAAAAATTGAAATGCATTGAGCAATCCGCGGGCAGCAAATAGAAATTTCTTAAAAAATCTATGGCCTGCTTACGTATGATGTTGCGCCAAAGGCGAAGGGAATAGTTGCTGATGGTGATGGCAGTAATCATAACCATTATCAAGACTTAATGATAAGTTGGACTTGGAAATTAATAGTAGGAACTCTTGGATGGCATGCTTTTGGAAGCGAGTGCAGATTGCTATCCAAAGTCAAGAACGTGGGCCTGGTCTTATCTTCCAACTTTGCAATTATATCCGTTTGTTTATGACCATACGATTGCAGACTTTGCGTTAAAAAGTCTTAATGCATCGAATACATTGCGTTTGGTAATTGACGGGCAACATCTGCATGCATATATAAAAAAAAAAAATTAATTTTAATATACATGTATACATCATGAATTAATCATTGAGTATGATGCACATCACATTCGATATGCAAAAAAATAAAAATTTAAAAAAATTCAAACGGCTTGATAAACATGGGATCGTCATAATGGATTGTAAAACATGATTGATGGCATTCAATTCAATTACCAGCTGGTAAGCGATTTTGAAGAGGACTCTTCTGGTTCAAAATTAGCGAGTGGGAAAAAAATCTGGACCCAGTGAAAACCGTCCAGAAAAATTCCAGCCACACGTTAGGGGGGTTAAAAGCTGCAGACCTGCAGCAGTGAAGGTGCTGCACGCTGTCCGTCTGATCACCCGGACAATGTCACCGATGCAACGCTTAGATTAACTCTAAGAATGGGTTAATTGAAAAAATGGTTAAAATATACTTTGGTCCTCAAACTTTCACTTAAAAATTAACTTCATTTTAAAATTTTTAATTATGATAATTTAATCCTTTATATTTTAAATTTCTATATTTCTTACGTTCTGTTACAGAAGGACAATTAAAATCGATAGATTAATTAATTTAATTGAGGGAGGATTAAAAATTTAGTTTAGAACGGCTGACAAGGCCGTTTTTTTTTTTTTTTTTTTTTTTTTGCTACAACGGGCAATCATATCGATCTAGGATAAGACATGTCCGATATATCAGATTTGAGAGAGCATCATCGGATAGAGTTACTCGGTAACCAAAACCAAGGATCCGAATGATGGGAACAGCTACCCAATTAGTGGCAGAGTTAGTTTTTTGGTATATATGCCGAATATGAACAGAATCAACCTGTCAAAACATAGACTGAATATCATTAAACAGAGGGTTAGTAAAAATTAGGTCGCATAGATCTGTTGAAGCTATCGAACAACCGTAATAGAGTCCCCTCAATAACGCATCGTCCTTTAACTGGCCGCACCTCAAGAAAAGGGTCCTCTATTGTTCACTTATAACGTGCGGTCCAACACCAAAACGGCAGAAGAATCATGTCTCCACTCAAATTTTCTCCTCCTCTCCTTGCAAGAAAGGAATGGTGCGGATGGGTCCATGGAGGAACGGAGCCTTAACCTCGATCGATAGGCTCACATCACCGACCAGAAGAACAAAAAGGTTATGCAGAAAAACGACTTATTATTGTGGCGAAGTAATTCACCGCACAAAATTTACCATAATTTAGTTATGACGATAAAACTATTGTTTTTGTAATAAATAAAATATTATAAAAAACAATATCATTGTAATAAGCCATGTTACGAAAAAAATATGTTACTGTTATAAATTTTAGTTATTACGGCGTATAAAGTCACCATAATAAGTTTAAACTATATTACGACGACTTTTAAAATATTTTTATCGATATAAGTAAATATATAATAATAAAAATTATATCACCATAAGAAATTCGTCACAAAATCGTTTTTTTTTTTTTGGATAGTGAGTTGCAATAGTGCTAGAAGTCAGCCCAGTCCGCTTCTCCATTCATACGGTCAATTTCCAGTAGTGCTATAAGTTTGGACCCAGACTAGCTAGATGAAACAACAAAGCTTGGAAAAATAATAGCTCATCTTTGAAACGAAGGCAGCACGCATCCACTAAAAAATGTAAAACGAAACATCTAAAGTTACTTAAAGAGAAAATTTTCCTCCACGATTGAGAAAAATAAAATGCTGAAAGCGAGCACAAGCATAATTTTTCAGACAGGTCTCTGGAGGAAGGCCTTCGACTACGACAGGCGTTTTAATAAAAAGCCGGTGGTGGGGAGGTGCGTTCCCTCGGAAAAAAGAAACTTCGACAGGCTCACCTCACCTACCTACACGAGAAGCGCTGAATTCCCATCACCACCAGGTGAGTTAAGACGGTCAACTTGCATTACCGTTGAATTGACGTACCTAGCTCTATCGTTTCATTAATTGCATCCAAACGGGCTCCATGGTTGAATTGACGTCGTTGAGTACTGCGTCGCACCTAACATAGACCAGGCCAGGGTTTTGAGAATGGACAGACTGTGATGCCCCTCCCAATAGTCCCACATTAAGAAATTAAGAATTAATTAAGTGGTTTATAACGGTTAAGCAAGAAGGACAAGGCACCAATTGGATCCCTTTTTGGGCTGTATGGCCCAAGTTGGTGTTGACCTTGTCCGTCTTGCTTTCTTGTAACGAAACGGGCCCGTGGGCCCGAGTCGTTACAATATGGTATCAGAGCCATGCACCAGTCGGAAGTGCAGGAGCTAAGTGCCACACAGGGCAAAGTGCTACATCCATGGGGATGGGAGCCACCTCTTGAACCTGTGGGGCCACCTCTAGAATCCTGCCTGCCTGGGAGCCACCTCTTGAACCTGTGGGGGCCACCTCTAGAATCCTGCTGCCTGGTGGTTGTGATCAATTGCCCCTGGCGACGAGGACGTCGCCTTTGTAAGGGGGGTAGATTGTGATGCCCCTCCCAATAGTCCCACATTGGGAAATTAGGAATTGGTTGAGTGGTTTATAACCGGTTAAGCAAGAAGGACAAGGCACCAATTGGATCCCTTTTTGGGCTGTGGTGGCAAGTTGGTGTTGACCTTGTCCGTCTTGCTTTCTTGTAACAAAACAGGCCCATGGGCCCGGATCGTTACAATATAATGTTCCTACTGTCATAACCTCGCTCTGATACCATATCTAGAGTCTATCATCTGATCTCGTGATAACTCTCACGAGCAATTAAGATATACCTGGAATTCAAATATCTGGAGATCTGATCGTGATAACACGACAGTTGAGAATTCTACACAGTCATTTCCAACTACTGGACAGGGTCTCACCAGTTTCCAACCAGCCACTTCATTATTTCTCAAATAATCCATATGGCGGGCAGCTAGCCGAAAAAAAAACCAAAAGTTTACAAAATATGTCGAAATAATTCTTAAAAAAAGGGAATTATTTGATAAATGTTACATACTTTATAACTATGGGACGCATGCAAGACATGACCAAAAGGCACTATGCTATATCCTAGCTAGCTAGTCTCTGGTTTACATGATACAAAATTATTTGAGGATATCAATTCGATGATAGCAAATGACTCTCCATGTTGCACTGTCTTATGGTTTCATAGTTATTTTCATTTAAAGGCCTTTTCATCCAAGAGTTCTTTGCTTGGCTCTGCTGATCTAATTGCTGCTTCATTAGGAGCTTTCTCAATGCACCAAGCTCTACAAATACTTCATACATCGTCGGTCTTTCTTGACTTTTGAGGTTCAAGCATTGCTTGGCAAGTTGTGCAACCACAAGTAGATGCCTCTTATCAACCTCCTCTTTCAATTTATGGTCCACCTCTTCTAGCAAACGATTCTCATCTAGCAACTTAACAAAATATGATGCTAAATTCCTCTCCATTTCTGACCTGCAAAAAGAAATGGGTTTCTCTGCAGTCAAGAGCTCTACAAGAACTACTCCAAAACTATAGACATCACTCTTGTCAGTCAGTTGACTAGTGTGAAAGTACTCAGGGTCCAAGTAGCCTAGCGTCCCTTGAACAACTGTGGTCACATGAGTTTGATCACATGGAACCAGCCTTGAAGCTCCAAAGTCTGAGACTTTTGCAATATAATTCTCATCTAAGAGTATGTTGGCAGACTTGACATCTCTATGAATGATTGGTATGGTGCCTTTGAAATGCAAATAGGCAAGTGCTGTTGCAGTTTCTGTAGCAATCCTTAAACGATTCTCCCATGACATTAGAGAAGAAGAGCGACTATTGTGAATGTGATGGAAGAGGGTTCCATTAGATATAAATTCATAAACCAGCATGGGAACTTCGGATTCTAAGCAACAACCTAAGAGCTTGACTACATTCTCATGGTTAATCTTAGAGAGAACAACTACTTCATTAATGAATTGCTCGATTTGGGTCTCATCCATCAATTTCGACTTCTTAATGGCCACGACACTTCCATCTGATAAAATTCCCTTATAAACGGTACCATATCCACCTCGCCCAATAACTTGATTCTCACTAAAGCCATCAGTTGCACTTTCTAGTTCTTCCAAACTGAAGATTTTGGCACTAACTTCACTACCAGATAAGATGTGCTGTTCCAACAAGCAACCTCCATTTCTTAGAAAGTTTTCTTGTTTGAGTCTTGTAATCTTCCTCTTCTTTAATCCCTGGTATGTCCAAAAGCCTCCAATGACTAGTATAATTAATAGGCCTAACCCCACACCTGCAGAGCAAGAAAAATGATTGTTTTTCATGAATCTATTAGCTTTAAATGTTAAAATTTAAAAATACCTGAAAAAAAAAAAATGAAAATAACTTGTGCTTCACCCTTTTGCACCTGTAGCCACATGAGAGTATATTGCTCCAACTTACATGTACAAGAACTAATTTTAAGCAGCTAAACATCCTAAAGATTCATTCGCAATAGTTGGAGCAATATGTTCCAACGGTTAATTATCGAGCACAAGGAGTTGTAGATATCTAACATAATTGAATTTGGTGCCAAGATTAATAATTGTCCGGATCTCATCAGGACAGGAAAACCTATTTTTGGTTGTATGGTTTCAAAAGCTGTTTGATGGCATCATGTACAGTCGAGGAATTTTCTTAGTATTTAGTGATGATATTGGTGATGATGGCAAGAATAAATACAACGCTTTCCTAAATGCATGCATACATTTAAGGGCCACAGAAGAAATTACCAAGGCCAATCGCGAGAGGAGTACTCTTGCAGCCAGACCCTTGCTTTTTACCGTCGCCGCTGCTTCCCAGCGGGCAGAGGCAGCGAAACCCTCCCTCCGTGTTCCTGCACTTCCAAACGCAAGCGTTGGCGTCCGGATCATTGCATTCGTCGCGGTCTGGAAAGTCATCGAATCCATGTAAGTGTTCGGTGAAAACTGAACTACTGATCGGTAAATTAGAAGCAAGCCAGCGTTGCAAAGCCCATACAGAGCTTATGATTAGATTAGTTTGTACGACGCAAGGAATAGTTGCAGGGGGATTAGACTTAATTATTACCTTGACATCCACCCGGAGTATAAGGATTCCCGGTATAGCCCTCTTTGCAGTTGCAGCGATACCCAGAACCATTCGACACATCGTAGCAGACGCTGTTCTCATCCGTGCACCTGGAGGCGTTCCTCCTCTCGACCTGCTCGCAGGTCTCGTTGCCAATCACCCAGTCGAGGACCACAGGGTGCGCCGTGTGCCCTTTCCCCATTTGAATGTCGCTCCTGATCTCTGCGGCCGAGAAGACGAACTGGCTCTGTTCCAGCACAAAGGCTTTGGTGCACTGCCCGTCCCCCTTGTCGGCCTGCCAGCGGGTCAGGTTCCCGCTTCTAACTAACTGCATCGAGTGGGTCAGGTTCCTGATGCTATTCAACTCCAGCCCGAAACTCGTAAGCCCCTTGGGAATGGAGGCCTGGCAGCACCCCACCCCCGAGCACGACCCGTCCACCACGCTCTCCGGCGTGAGGCAGAACGATGCGCACCCCGTCGCCTGGTTGACGGAGACATTGATCTGGGCCATGACGTCGCACCCAATCGCCGTCAACTTATTCCTCGTGTCGGAGAAGGTGAACGGAGTTCCTCCGAGGTCGAGCATCTTTTGGCCGGCGGGCCGGCTATCGCCGGATCCACGACCGCAGCGCCATGTGACCCCCTCGAGAAGCACGCGGACGTAGCCGTCGGGCAACGAGATGTTGAGAACTTGGAGCTTGGCTGAGCCCAGAGGAAGAAACATGACGGAGCCATTGTCCCTGGGTTCGCAGGTGAGCTCAAAGCCAGGTAGGGTCGATGGAGAAATGCCCTTGATGCCAAAAGGGTAGGGGACGCCGTTGCAACCGAGGGCGTCGTTCTCGAGCGTGGATGGACTCAGATGTTTGGATGAGCAGGGCGGTGCCAGCTGCCATAGGAGTTGGAACAAGATTAGCAAAGGCAGAACCATTGTCTCCTCCTCCTGCTTCTCTCTGCTTGGAAGGGATTAATTAAAAGCGAAAGCAGCTTTTGCGTCTATTGTCCCGTTCTTTTTCACTTCCAACTTTCCAAGCCGCCCGCTGGATTCCCAAGCTATTTTGTTTTGTGATAAATTGTTTTAAAATAGACAACTAGATTATTGCAACTTTCCGATGACTTGCACGGGTTGGACGGTCAAAGTCAAGCAAAGGACCCGCGGGGAACACCTAACCCGCGCGGGACACCCAGATGATCGACCAATCAAATGTTTCCCCCCGGCTAAAACGTGCTTTGGTCGTGGACCACTTTCACTCAAATTTTATTTTTATTTGCAAACTTTCAATTACCCCAATTTAAATTCACCTCAAAGAGAGTCTTCGTGCTTTGAGAATCATGCGCCCTAGTGCTCTGATTCTCCGTTTTTCCCTACTTTAAGATTCGTGCATCCGTGTTCTTCTTCCTTGATCGTTGGGTGATCTTCGTCTCTGCTTCTTCGGCGACTCTCTGGTTTTTCTCTTCGCCATTCCCTCCCTTCCTATGGCCCCTGATTCGGCTGATGGTAGCCAGATTCCTGGGAGGAGGATGACGACGAACGGATTTCACTAGGTTACCCAGTCTCCTTCGCCTGCTGCTGTGGAGAGGTTGCAGGCTTCGTTCCCGGAGGTGATTCAGTCCCGGTGGCGGAGCTTGAAGCGGAGGTGTCGGGCTGGCAGCAGAAGGCAGTGATCGTCCGCTCGTTCCACAGATGGATTCCGGCTGAAGCCTTCATTAGGGAATTCAGACGAGCTGGAATTTCAGGTGACATCGTTCCAATTAGCCTGGCATTCAGATGCCATGTTTTCCGTTTCGATTCCAAGGAAGCTTGTGACCTGGTTCTGCAGCGACCTTGGGTGATCAATGGCCAGGTGATTGGCACTGAGTCGTGGAAACCGGAGTTTACACCAGCGGAGGACTCCGTCTCGTCTGCTCTGATCTGGGTGAGATTGTCGCTTCTGCCTCTCGAGTTCTGGAAGGAGGAGTTCCTCAGAGCCATTCTAGAACCAGCGGGCGATTTCGTCTGTGTTGATGCAGCTACTGTGGCGAAATCTAGGGGGGGTTATGCGAGGGTCTGTCTGCGGGTTGACCTACGTCGCCCTCTCCGGCCAGGTACCGGATTCAAGGAAGCTTCCATCCGTTCTGGAAGAACTTCGTCTATGAAAACTTGGAGGGAGTATACTTGAGCTGTGCCACTTTGCACTTGGACGGCCCCTGCTCTCAGCCGAGTTGTCCTGAGGGGGTTGGCTCCGATTCCGATTCTTTGTTTGGGTCGTGGCTTGTTGCAATCCGGAAGAGGTCGACTGCTTCTAACCCTCAGTTGGTGGAGAAGGTGAAGGCTTCGTCGCTGGCTTCGTCTTCAATCCCGGGCTCTGCTTCAGCGTCCCAGGCAGTGAAGAAGGGGCTTCCATCGGGCTCTAGTGAATCGGCTGAAGGGTGGGCAGCTCCGGTGAAGGTTGCTCGCCGGAGATCCTCCTCGTCTTCAAGAATGCAATCAAGGCCTGTAGCTGTGGTGGCGCTCCCTGGGAAGGATGAGGGCTTGTTGGTCAACGGGATGGTTCCCGTGCCGGTTCAGAGAGAGCGTGTCGTTTCTAAGGCATCATCTCTGAACTTTAATTCACTTGATAAGCTTGGTTCCCTGGATCCTGTTCTGAACCACCCGACTTTGATCCATAACCCCTTCTCCTCTCTTGCTTCAGTGGTTAGTAATGATGGTCAATTGGGTAGCAGGAAAGCCAGTCCAGGTCCCCTTAAGCGAGCTAGACCGGAGGTTTCTCTGGCTCCTAGGATTTTATCCAAATCAAATAAGAAGAAGGGAAAAGGAAAGGTTTCTTTCTCCAAAAAGGGTGAGGTGAGTTGCTGCTCTCCGATCCAGTTGGATCAGGTCCCTTGTTTTCAGGTTGGTGCTCTGGAGGCGGTGAGGGACCAATCTGTTGGAGGGGCCGATCTTCCTTTGGCTGATTCTTCTGGCGAACCTATGGGATTGGGCCCTGGTTCCCTAACTCAGGCACAGTCTTCCTGTTCAGGTGAGTCTGATCCTGGTTCGGATGGACTGCTGATCAATCCATTACTGAAGCCTGACGACGGCTCTCAGTTGAATGGGGGTCTGGTTGATAGTGATATGTTAGAGGATCAAGGTGGGGTCCCATCCTCCGCCATCCTGTAAATGAAGATCTTACTATGGAATGTTAGAGGAGCTCGAAAGTTTTCTTTTCGATCCTCCTTCAGTAGATTATTGCAATTACACCACTTTGATATATGTGTCCTCTTGGAGACCAGGCTTTCGGGGGATAGTCTTCTCCGTTTTCGTAGACAGATTGCCCGTACTTGGTCATCTTATGCTGTGGAGGCTGAAGGTCTATCGGGGGGTATGTTGGCTATATGGCGCACCTCTGCAGTCAGAATAGATGCTTTCCATCAGTGCAATCAGCAAATTGGTCTCATAATCTCTGAGGGGTCTTCTGACCCCTGGCTTCTTTCGGCGGTCTACGCCAGCACGGACTACCGGGAGAGAAGGGTTTTTGGTCTGAACTGCTTTCCCTCCTTGCTCAGGGTATTCCGTCTATCATTGCGGGGGACTTCAATTGTATCACTGAGGCCAATGAAAAACATGGAGGCAGACGAGTTTCAGGCTCAGCTGATATCAATGAATTCAGATCTTTTATTGGTTCTTTAGGGCTTTTGGATTTGGGGTATTCAGGATCCCAATTCACTTGGTGCAATAATCGTTAGGGGTCTGCTCGAGTCTGGGAGAGACTTGATCGAGCCATGGCTTCACCCCAGTGGCTCCAAAGATACCATATGGTTACTGTCACTCATCTTCCTAGGATTGCTTCTGACCATTGCCCTATATTGATTTCTACAGAGGCTGATCAGCTTATGCGGAAGCAGTTCAGATTTGAGCAGTTTTGGACTGGCCTTTCAGCTGCTCGTTCTATTATCTCTCAGATCTGGCATATTCCTGTTAGGGGCAATGTTGTCTATCAGTTATCTCGTCATTTTAAGATGGCCAGACACAGACTATCCAGATGGAACAGGAATGAGGTGGGGGATCTGGTTAGATAAGTTGAGCAGGTTGAAGCTGATATTAATATCCTGCAGGCTAAGGAGGATCAGGAAGGATTTTTGGCGGACTCGGACCTCTCTTTCCTTAGGGAGTTGCTGGCTCGGCACCACTCCCTTTTGCGGCAGCAGGAGATGTATTGGTGGCAGAGATCTCGGGCTCAGTGGATTTGTGATGGGGATCGAAACACCAGATTCTTCCATCAGGCCACTCTGAAGCGGAGAGCTGCTAATCGGATTCGGAGATTAGTGGATGAAGAGGGGCATATTAGGGAGGATTTCCGCTCTATCAGTGACCTTCTTCTCCATTTTTTCTGGGCTAGATGGGCTGACTCTACTGGTGATGGGGACCCGGTTGTTCAGGTTCTGTCTACTAGGAAGGTCTCCTCCCTGGACAACGATATGCTTATCAGGCCGATCTCAGCGGACGAGATTAGGGTGGCCCTGTGGGAGCTTGGTCCGAATAAGGCCCCTGGGCCTGATGGGTTTTCGCCTTTTTTCTTTCGGCACTATTGGGACATTGTTGGTCAGGAGGTTGTTCAAGCTATTCAGGATGTTTTCCGAGCTAGACACATTCCTTCTGAATGGAATCAGACTTTCTTTACCTTGGTGCCCAAGAGAGTGGATGCTTCTCTTCCGCAGCACTTTCGGCCCATTAGCCTCTGCACTACCTTGTATAAAGTCTGTGCTCGCCTTTTAGCTCTCCGCCTTTGTATGGTGATTCCTCGCCTCATATCGGAGGAGCAGGGGGCTTTCATTAGAGGGAGGTCTATTTTGATAATGTTCTTATTGCTCATGAGTTTATGCATGGTCTTCATAGAGCTCCGGTCAGACGATGTCTTATGGCTGTTAAGCTCGATATGGAGCGTGCTTATGATAGATTGAGCTGGGCTTTTTTGTACCGCTCTCTTCTGGAGTTTGGGTTTGATGAATTATTTATAGAATGGATTATGGCTTGCATCCATAAGCCTTATTTTTCTCTAATTATCAATGGAAACCCGACTGATTTTTTCCACTCTAGTGTTGGTCTCCATCAGGGTTGCCCCTTATCTCCTTTGCTGTTCATCCTGGCTACAGATGATCTTTCTCGTGCTTTACGCTAGGCTCAGCAGGACAGGCGGATTGCCCCAGTTATGGCTGGTTCTGAGGGCCCTTTTGTCTCTCACCTCCTCTTTGCTGATGACTGTATCCTTCTAGGCCATGCTTCTATTGAGAATGCGGCTTCTTTTCATTCTATTATTCAGAGCTACTGCCAGGCTTCTGGTCAGAAGGTCAATTTTCTGAAGTCTTCTATTTGTTTTAGCCCGAAGACCTCTAGATCCACTAGAGAAGCCATCATCAGATTGTCGGGTATCACCACTCAGACTGATAGATTTATTTATTTGGGGATCCCTATAATGGGGAGAAGCCCCGCTGCTCTGATTTCTCCGAGATCGAGAGGCGGGTGCGCCAGCGCATTGAGGGATGGCAGGTGACTGGTCTTTCGATGATGGCTAGGGTTATCATTATTCGATCAATTCTTTCCTCTCTTCTCCTGCATATCCTGTCGAATGCAGCCATTCCGATTACTTGCCTGAGAAGGATCGAGAGATGCTTTCGTGATTTCCTATGGGCTTCTGTGCAGGATGGTCATGGGATTCACCTCTTATCCTGGGATTTGGTCTGTATGCCTATCGCTGAGGGTGGTCTCGGTATCCAGTCTTTGATTGTTAGAAGAAAAGCCCTTATTGCTAGACATGCTTCGAGATTTCTTCTTGAGCCACATTGTCTTTGGAGCTCTCTGATGCGCATTAGGTATGGAGAATGGTCATCTACCATGCATATTTCTCCACCTCAGGGATGCTCCTCCTATTGGAAGGAGGTCTGCCGCTATGGTCAGGCTATCTTGGACAATATCTCTTGGATGATCGGAGATGGTTCTTCGGTCAGTGTTATTCAGGATACCTTGATTTCAGTGCTTCCTCTCTCTCGGTGGCCCTCCTTTATTAGTATTGAGACCCCTTCCAGTCTAAGGGTCAAGGACTTGATCTCCTCTGACCCTCCAGCTTGGCATATCCCCTCGGTGACCAGATTGTTCGGTGCAGAGCTTGCCCGGCAGATTTTATCGATGCCTCTTCTTCTTGGTCGATCTTCTGATGTTAGACTCTGGCAGAGTTCCTGTCTCTCTAAGGCTCCGACCAGGGATCTGATGATGATGTTCAGACCTCAGCCTCAGCGCCTGGAGGATGCTGTGTGGATTTGGAAGCTTCCTACTATCCCCAGAGTTCAGTTATTTATCTGGAAACTTCTGTGGGGCTCTCTTCCTACCTGTGCTCTCCTATCTCGGAGGGGTCTCCCTATTCAGTCGATCTGCCCATTATGCAGCTTAGAGGAGGAATCTATAGATCATGCTATTTTCATCTGCCCCAGAGCTAGACGGGTCTGGCTTATGATGGGATATCCGTTCAGACAGAATGACTCGGGCTCCCTGCACTCTTCTTTCCTTCTGGACCTTCGGAGGTGCCCTCAGTATAAGAAAGGTCTCTGGGCGGTCACTGCTTATCAGATTTGGCTAATTAGGAACCAGCTTATTTTCTCTGATGATACTATCTCTCTTCACAAGATTGCTAGGAAGATCAGATTATTGTCAGCGGACTGTGCTCGTATTGGGTTTGATATCTCTGGCCACTGGGGATCCCCTGCTGCTTCGGCAGCGAACCGGCATACGGTTCTTATCTCTTGGGAGCCCCCCTCCAGGGTTTGTCAAATTCAATTTTGATGGGAGTGTCCGTGGAAGAATTGCTGGGTCAACATTCATTATCCGAGGACCTTATGGTGACCTTTTGGCGGCGGGAGGTTTTGGTTCTCTCGACTCCTCTGTCCCCATGACCGAGCTTCGCATGGCTTGGGCGGGTATTTCTTATGCTGCTCGAGTTCTTCATGCTCAGAGGATTTGTATTGAGGGCGACTTCATGTCGGTCATTGCTTGGATTCAGATGCAGAATTGCCCTCCTGCTCATTCTAATCCGATTTTGTTGAACATTTGGGCTATTTTGCGGGAGATTGATTGCGTCCAGACCCGTCATATATATCGCGAAGCCAACTCGGCGGCGGATTGGATTGCTGCTTCAGTGGCTCTGCTTTCTGGTCCATGGATTTTGACGCCGGGTGACCCCTGCCCTGCTCCTTTGCAGCAAATTTTGTACTCTGATCTATCTGGGCTGACTCGCGCTAGACTAGTGTGATCGCCCGTTTGTACCAAAAAAAAAAAAATTTACCCCAATTTAATCCCTCATCGTTCGCTTCATGCTTTAAGATTCGGACACCGAACATCTTCTTTTTGATTTTCGGTGTCTTGTTTCGCTAGGTTCGATCGTTCTTCACCGACTGATGGCAAATTCCCCTGCACCGAGTCCACCTATGTTCGATGGGGTAAGGAGCGCTGGTACATTTGGCATTATGCCAACGAAAGACGGTTTGAGTGGGTTTCTCCATCGCCTTCTCCAGCCATGGTGGCGGACCTGGAATGACTGTACCCAGACATTGTCCAGGTCCCAGTGCAATCGTTGGAGCTGAAATCTGGCAGATGGGTGAATCAAGCTATCATTGCTCGGAGTCTCTCTCGTTGGGTTCCGACGAAGGTGATTGTCCGAGAATTTCATCGAGCAAGGGTTCCATGCAAAATTGAAGCTCTTGCTCTGGCTCACTGGCACTATATGTTCTGATTCACTGACTCCCGAGCCATGAGTCTTGTTTTGGGAAGGCCTTAGGTTGCCAATGGGCAACCGATCGCCGTTACAGAGTGGCAGCTAGAGTTCATCCCTGTGGATGACTCTCTTCTCCATGCTCTGCTCTGGATCCGACTGCCCTAGCTTCCGATTGAATTCTGGACCGACAAAATTTTGTCCTCAATTCTATCCGTGGCTGGGCAGTTCTTGTTCTCTGATGAATCAACTAAGGAGAGGAAACGGGAGGGCTTCGCTCATGCCTGTGTCCGTATTGACTTGAGCAAACCCCTCTGGCCGAGAGCGAGAATTCAAAGGAATAGAGCACCATTCTGGCAGCAGTTTTCTTACGAGCACCTCAAGGGAATATATGTCTCATGCAGTTCCTTGCACCTCGTCGGAGCCTGTGGGTCGGTGTCGAATCCCTCTTCTTCCTGACCCGGTCCCAGGTTTGGGCCATGGATGGCAGTAATCCGGCAATGGAAGCCCCCCCAGGTATAGCCTTTGGGCATGGGTAAGGGTGCTCCCAGCATCTTCCCTGTTTTGCTGGATGGGTGGCAAGCTCCTAAGAGGGTGGCTCGCCGGCAGTCTGGTCGGGGTTCCGCTGCTCCTCCACCCTCTTCTCCTTCAGTGGAATTAGTAGTTCAGGGAGCGAAGATGCTACTGATGCCTTCAAGGACCCAAGCTGCTGCATGTCGGGCTACTGTGACTGTGCCGTTTAGCACTGTAGCTGGGTCACAGCAGCTAGTGACTGAGCCCTTGGTTTCTGAATCAGTTTAGAATCAGAGTTCTAAGGGCAGTGATCTTAATCCCTTTGATTGTTTGAGTTCCAACAAATGGTCAGGGCGCCAGAAGTCCTGTGAGGATGCACATCCTGGCCCGTCCATGAAGGCCCGGCCTGTTGAATGCATGTCGCAGCGAGTGGTATCAAAGACCACTAAAGCAAAAGGGAAAGCCTCCCTTAAGGGAAAAGATAGTTCGCAAGTTTCCTTCACATTTTTGGCATCCTCTCGGAGGTCTGATGCCTTAACTGGGCTAGGGTCTAAGAAGTCCCATCGTAAGGATGGGCCTGGCCTAGGGAATGCCTCAGGGCCCATCCAACCGACTCAGTTGGTGGGGCCTAATCATGACTCTGCGGTCCTTTTGCTTAAGAAGGCCATTCAGCGGGATGATGTTGTTGAGGCTATGGATTCATCCCATATGAGGATTGTACGAGTCAGGGGCCTACAGTGGGTCCCCTTCCAGATGGTGGTCATTCCGACGAGGATTTGATTGGGGACAGGGTTGGGGTCCTCTCCACTTATGCCTCTGAATGAAGATTCTTATTTGGAATGTGTAAGGAGCCCAAAAACCATCGTTTCGCTCCTCATTTGGAAGGCTTTTGTAGCTTCATGGTTTTGACATTTGTGTCTTGTTGGAAACTCGCTTGTCTGGGGGCAGTCTAGCTTGCTTTTGATGATAGATTTTTAGATCTTGGGCTTCCTATGCTATTGACTCAGTTGGGCTTTCTGGATGTATTATAGTGCTTTGGAGAAATGATAATATCAGAGTGGATGCCTTTCACTGTTGTGGTCAGCAAGTATTTCTGGCCATTTCTGAGGGTTTTTTGGGTCCTTGGCTTCTTTTAGGTGTTTATGTCAGCACTGATTTTTGGGTGCTCTGCGAGCTATGGACAGAGATTCTTTTACTTCTTACCCAGGGCTTTTCGTCCCTCATTGCAGGCGACTTCAACTACATTGTGGGGGCCAATGAGAAAAAAGGGGATGGGCAGTTTGTTGGATCCCCGGAAAGAGCTGAGTTCATGTCCTTCATTTCTTCAGTTGGCCTTCTGGATTTGGGGTCTCGGGATTCCAATTCACTTGATGTAATAATCGTCAGGGTTCTGCTAGGGTCTGGGAAAGACTGGATAGAGCCATGGCCACTTCTAATTGGCTTCAGCTTTTTTCTTCTGTCACTCTCACTCATCTATCTAGAATTGCCTCCAATTACTATCCTATTCTCATATCTACTAAAGTATCTTATCAGATGAGTAGGTAGTTCAGATTTGAGAAGTTTGGATATTTTATTCTTTTGCTCGGACCATCATTTCTCAGATTTGGCGTTTACCTATCAAAGGTAGTGCTACCTATAAATTATATAGGCATCTGGTTCTTGCTAGATGCATACTCTCTAGATAGAATAGAAGGGTGGTGGGGGACATTATGAGGCAAGTTAAGCAAACTGAGTCTATTATTTCTTCTCTGTAGACCAAAGAGGATCAGGAAGGATTCCTACCTGATTCTGATCTATTGACCCTCAGATCCAGTTTGGCTCTTCACCACTCCCGTTTGTTGCAACAAGAGACTTTTTGGAGGCAAAGGTCTCATATTCAGTAGATTAAGGAAGGGGATTGCAACACTAGATTCTTTCACTAGGCCACATTGAAACAACGAGCAGCGAACCGTATCCAGCGATTAACTGATGAGGAGGGCCACTTTCAGGAGGATGTCCAGGTGATTAGGGATCAACATTTCTTTCAGTCTAGATAGACTGAGCATTCTGGTGAGGGGTTCCCTATTTTTTCTCTGCAGCGGAAAATGATCTTCTTATCATACCGATTACTACGGAGGACATTCAGATGGCTTTATGGAATTTGGGAGGTGATAAGGCCCCTAGGCCTGACGGCTATCCACCTTTATTCTTTTGCCACTATTAAAGAATAGTGGGCCAGGATATTATGTAGGCTATCCAGCTTATTTTTCAATCTAAAACTATTCCCTCTACTTGGAATCGAACCCTTAATACCCTGGTGCCCAAACGCCCTGATGCCTCCACTCCTCAGCACTACCAGCCTATCAGCCTCTGTACTAGCTTAATAAGGTATGTGCACATCTCTTGGTCTTCTGTATGTGTTCAATGATCCCTCGTCTTATTTCTTCGGAGCAGGGGCTTTTCTCAGAGAGCATAGTATCACTGATAATGCCCTGTTAGCTTAGGAATTCATGCATAACCTTTAGAGAGCCTCTGGTCATCAGTGTCTCATGGCTGTTAAGCTTGATATGAAAAGAGCTTATGATAGATTGAGCTGGGCATTTCTGCACCGTACGCTTTTTGAGTTTGGATTTGAGGAGCCCTTTGTTGACTGGGTTATGGCCTGTGTTCATCGGCCATCTTTCTCTCTCCTTATTAATGAAGATCAGACTGATTATTTTCACTCCGAGGTTAGGTTGAGGCAAGGATGCCCTCTTTCTCTATTCCTGTTTATCCTCTCTGCTAATGCTCTATCTCAGTCTCTATCTCAGGCGCAGCAGGGCTCTTCTCTGGTCCCCTACACTGTGTCCCCATGGGCCTTGCTCTCCCACCTTCTGTTTGCTGATGATTACATTTTTTTGGGACAAGGCTACTATCTGGAATGCTATCACTTTTGTGACCATTCTGCAGTCTTATTATCGAGCTTCTGGTCAAAAAGTTAATCTGAGTAAATCCTTGATCTTCTTTAGCCCGAAGACGACTACTGCAGTTAAGCGGTCTATCTCGCAAATCATGGGTATTCTAGTTCAAGCTGATCGGCTATCCTATCTTGGGATACCTATTATAGGGAGATGGCCACAGAACTCCGACTTCGGTGACCTGGAGAGGCATGTCCGTGATCGCCTAGATGAGTTGTAGGTCACTAGTCTTTCTATGATGGCGAGGATCACTCTTTTACGCTCGGTGATGTCTTCTCTTCCTCTCTATCTTTTATTTGATATATTTGTCTGTGAGATAAAGTCCAAAAGAATGTGAACCGTGCATATGAAATTTGTAATAGAGATTACAAATATGAGATTCAAATTACACGTTATGGTTCAATTCTTTAAACTTCCCTAGTCGATGTGTAGATGCAACTGGACACCATCGAACACCGTGAGACTAGCACACATTGCATATCCTCACCTTTAGGATGAGCAGCTGATTTCACAAGCTTAAGTATGTAGATACTTGGATAGGTGTGTGGATGCTCGTTATTGTAACGATGCATTGGATGACCCGTACAAAGATCTCATATGGATATTCTATATAGTGTCGATGGTTGCTCTCTAATGACGGTGGTATGAGTGATCCTTTGACTTGAGATGTTCATTGCATCTCATGTATGGAATGTCATGCTTTGATGGCATCCAAATGTCGCTCTAGCCATGGATGGCAAATATGGTGTCGGTTGGGTATGACATAAAGCACATGAAGATGGTGTTTGATCAAGACAAGATTCGTCTCCTTTGATAGAAAGGGTTATATCCCATGGCCACTTGATGGATTAAATTGATTGATAAATCCTTGCAAGGTTGAGTTAGATTTGAAATGGTTTCGAAGTTCTAATTCATATAGTCAATTTTTCCTAAGATCAAGTAAACAAAGATCAATTACAGGGTTGACACATTCCATACCACTGATTGATCTAGGATATGTGACGAAAGGATTTGATCATACGGTAATCGTTCATGGACATGTGTTGATGGTCACGTCAATAAACCTTTAGCAGTTTGGTAGTCATGATGCTTTGCTAGAGGCCTCTCATGATCTATAATCATGTTGTTGAATTAGACAAAGAGTTGTCCAATCATTCCTAGGGTCTATGATTAGGACATGATTATTGCCAACATGTTAAAGGGCCTAATGGGTCACACGCATTAAGAAGAATATTGGATGAATTAAAATAAGAATTAAATTGGATTTAATTCAGATAAGATGATCAATTAAATAATTGGGTGAGACCCAATTTAAAGAAGATATAATTATAATGGATATGACCCATTATAATAGAAGGAATGTTAAGGAGAAATTATTTGTACATATGATGAACAAATAATTGGATACCGATATGTGACTTGATCCATGTGATGGATGGCTCTGATTATTCAGGTATGGATGTCCAATCTTAGCCATGTGAAGATGGAATCATGCCCATGGGATGAGGCATGATGAATCTCTATGGTTCGATGATGAACACGTACAAATTAGGGCATGTAGTTATGGGATAACCAACTCCTAATTTCATAGGCTAAGATTGTGACACTTGGATTAATCTTACCATAAAGATGGGAGTTTCTTACCATGCAAATGGGAGGAGTTTCTTACCATGAAGATGGGAGTTTCTTACCATAATGATGGGAGTTTCTTACCTTGAAGAGAGGTCTCTTCCTCTTTGGAACGTCTCATTTTCAACCTATAAATATAGTACCTTCCTACCAAGAAAAAAGAGCATAAGAAGAAAAGATTAGACTTTCTTCAAATATATCTTCTATAAGGGGATTCAAGAGGCGCTAGCATCCCTCTCTCTCCCGTGGTGTCAGCTTCATACCTTGGAGGTCTTCATCCCTTTTTTCTCTGCGTGGATCACCATTAGAGGCCGAACACATGGACAGCTGGTGGCAGGGATTAACCGGCTTCATCCTCATCACATCGATAAAGGACTCATGTATGAATAAAATTAGATTTTATTTGAGATATAATGAATTTGTTCCTAAGGATCCTGGGCATCTGAGAATTTTATATTATATCTTCCATATTTATATGAATTTGATTCATATCTAGTATACATAATTCCCATCAAGAGCATCGATGGATATTGTTCAAGATATGTGGATTGCAAACCTCTCCTTGTCTCGCTGGTCGACATTTGTTAGCACTGACATTCCTAATGGAATGAGAGTAACTGATTTAATCTCCCATGATCATACTGCCTGGTCTTCCTCTTTGGTGTCCAGCTTCTTTGGGGATGAGTTATATCGTCTCATTCTTTCTGTTCCTCTTATTCCGAATCCCACTGCTGATATCAGGGTCTGGAGGAGATCTTGTATATGTCATGCTCCTATCAGGGACCTCCTTAACATTTATAGACCACAGCCTCAGCATTCGTTGGATTTGGCTGGGATCTGGCATCTCTCTATTCATCCTAGAGTGAGCTATTTATTTGGAAGATGGCATGGAACGTTCTCCCTACCTATTCCCTGCTCTCTGGGAGAGGTATGAGCATCCAGCCTACGTGTTCGTTTATGGCCTTGAGGTCAAGATGGTTGACCATGCTATCTTCACATGTTCTAGAGCAAGACAGATATGGTAGATTTCAGGTGACCGCCCTTGGGTTCATGGTTCTGCTTCCCAGTGTACCTCCTTTTTTAGCATGATTAGATAGGATTTAGGGAGAGGCATCCATCAGCTGAGATCTACGAGGTCTTACACAGCTTATCAGGTTTGGTTATCCCAGAATTGGCTCGTATTCACTAATAAAATTGCTCCTTCCTGCAGGTTGTCAGGACTGCTTTCTCCTTATCCACTGAGTATAATTTTCATCAAAGTGCTCTTGATTATGCAAGCCATGGCCTCTGGGACTCCCCTGCTACTTCAGCACCGCACCAGCGCACAATTTTTATATCTTAGGAGCCCCCACCTCTAGGATTTGTCAAAATCAATTTTAATGGGAGTGTTCGAGGTAGATGTGCTGAATTGGCTTTTATGATTCGTGGGTCGGATAGTGCGATATTAGCGGCTGAAGGATTCATTCTTCTTAACTCCTTGGTGCCTCTTGCTGAGCTGTATGCTACGTGGGCTGGTATCTCCTATGCTATTCATAGCCTGAGTGCACGTAGTCTTATCATTGAAGGAAATTCTATTACTATTATCCGCTAGCTCCGTCAGGATTCCAGTGACCACTTTCCTACCATCTCCTTGATTTGCAACATTCGATCTACACTTCAGGGAGTTTATAATGCCCAGATTCAGCACATCTTCCAGGAAGCCAACTTAGTGGCTGATTGGATCGCTGCTAGGGTGGCCTATCACTTTGATTCTTGGAGCTAGAAGCAGGGCGACCCATGCCCTCTTATCCTTTTTTAAATATTATATTCTAATATATCGGGTTTGACTCATCTTAAATTGGTGTGACCACCCGTTTGTACCAAAAAAATTATAATTATAATATTTCATTATATAAAATTAATTAAAATTAATAAAATAATCAATTTATGATCCTAATATAGCATATGGATTAATTAATAAAATAATACATCAATTATTTAGATAATTTTAACTAATTCTATGCAATCAAGCTTCAAAAATATAATATTTTTAAAATATAAAAAAAAAGTAAAACTCAATTCAACTCGACTCAACTCATCTAAACCTTTTCTCAACTATATGGAATCGACAACATGAATCTGCTTCCTTCACTTTAATAGATTCATATTTTAGAAGATCTGACGAAGTTTTACGCTTGTCAGCTATCCAACATAACCTTCTTCTTTACTCGGACTTAGGATCGGCCTTGACGGAGTTAGATTAAAGGTTTAAATATTAAAATAAATTTTAAGTAAAAGTTTATGGCTCAAAACTATATTTTTGTCTTTCCAAAATCAAATAAATTCAAAAATAACACTTCCTCACAAAGCCTTGTTTATTATAATATTTGATAATTAAACTTACTTGGATAAAAAGGTTTCTCCAGGACTCCAAGCGACAAATCAAAAAATATTTAAATAATAAATTGAAATTGTATCGACTCACATTTCAAAATACATCTATTTAAAAATGTTGTGTATGATCTCAGTGAAAAAAAGCAATTAATGCTTGTAGGAAAAGACACCCTCATCAAGATTTTCTGTGAAATGAAACCCTAACGTAGCAACGCTTCTGCAACTCATTAACATACCTTATCCCCATGGCAACACTAGGTAGGCTGCCCCATCAAACTCATGCTGTTTGCATACAGAATCAACCATTTTAGCAAGCGATCTGAGGACCAGTTTTAGTCTATTTCATAAAAAGGCATAGCTTCGGATCCAACAGCTGTCAAAAACAAATTGGGACAAACAAAATGAAATCATTCTTATTATAAAGACATGAGAATTCAAATATACATACCAGCATTTGGCCACAACTTGTGGGCAGAGCGAAAGATAAAACTGTTCTACCAGGAAAATAAATAGTTTGCCATTGGGTAATCAATGTATTACTTCGAATGAATTATTAAAAACGGATTATAACTTCCTCGTCGATTTTTCTTGCAGACTTTGTAGCTTTAACCTCAATGTACTCCCTGCTTTCTTGATTCTCCCCAGTAATCAGATCATGGGGTAAGCCAGTCTCATTTTCTTCATTGACCCATTTAACATAGCCAAAACCTAGTTTCTCCACGTAGTTTTATAAGCTATCAGCTCCCCAAGCCTGCCAGCTTTGCGTAACTGGTTCTCATCTGGAGGCTGCAGACAGAACCTGTCCCTATCAGGTGACGTGGACAAATTGTTCAAACCTCTGTCTGCCATGGGGATGATTGCTGAATCAGATATTTGACTTCTGGGTTCTGAACCAGAATTGATTTGCTTGTCAACAAAATCAAAGGATTCCACCGAATGAGGTTGATCTTTCATTTGCACTGAATCTTGCAACACCACTGTGCTTGTTGATGCCAAGCCCTCTTCTATGATCCAATCCGCATCAACCTCAACGGTACTGCAACATCCTCTTTATGTACGACATCTTCAAGAGGTTTACTGGTGAGAGAACTTGCCTTGTCTGATGCTGTCTTATATAACAACTAAAATTTGAGGTGTTGGATCATTAATTCAATATTGAGCTTATATGTAAAATAATATATATTACCATTAGTAGAAAAAATATTTTTAGCGACCGTCACAGACGGTCGCTAAAAGTTAAAAAGCAGTCGCTAATAGTTTTTAGCGACCGCTTAGCGACCGCCACATGCTGGCCGCCAGAAACTCGTCGCTAAAGACTTTTAGCGACCGCCAATGACGGTCGCTATAGTATTAGCGACCGCTTGAGCGACCGCTTGAGCAACCGCTTGAGGAGGGCAAAATTTGACTATTAGCGACCGCCTGAAGGCCTTTAGCGACCGCCTAGGCGGTCGCTAATACTATATATTTTTTATTTTTTTATTTGCTATTTTCTGACTATTAGCGACCGTCTAGGCAGTCGCTAATACTATATATTTTTATTTTTTTATTTTCTATTTTCTGACTATTAGCGACCGCCTGAACGCCTTTAGCGACCGCCTAGGCGGTCGCTAATACTATATATTTTTAATTTTTTTTTTCTATTTTCTGTTCTGAAGGAGCAAAGGCGACGTCCTTTTAAGCCTTTTGCGACCGCCTAGGCGGTTGCTAATACTTAATTTTGTTATTTTTCTAATTCGTTTTGTTTTGGTTATTGGATTTTTTTTGTTTGGGTATCTGTACCTGTTTTACAAAATTATATAAACTAAATATTAAAATTAAATTGTACACACACAATAAAAGTATAAACTAAAAAAAAATAATTTATCTATATTAATAAATCTGCAACGTCTTTGATTTACAATCCAAAAAAAAATCTAATACAATTTTCACAAAAAAAACATAAAGAAAACAGTTGTCCCAATGCAGCACCAGTCAATCAACCTGAAACAAAAAATTAAATTTATTAGTCAATAAAACATTTTACAAATCATATGCAACAAAACAAAGCTCATCATACTATAATTCTAAAGGCTTATTAATGGAACCCTAGCATAATGTCAGGTCCAATTCACCTACATACTAGGACATAAATTTTTTCTTTTGTGATTAAAACCTTTCGCCCTAATTGCACAAGCTTGATTGTATAACAAACAAGATAGGTTTCTGCACCCAGCAGCTTGCTTTATAGACTAAACTTGCCTTAGTTAGGCATTTGGCACAAATACAAAGGGTTGGCATCAAGTTGATAACTGGTAGCAATGACTTTGCAAACTTTTATGAGACATGCCTTGATCTGAATTGCCAATCATATGAGACATCATTTCCCCTACATGAAGCAGCAATTTAACATATCGAAACATGAAGATTTCTTTCTCTCTCTCTTTTTTCAACACATGTGAACCAACCTAACTCTCAGAAGAAAAATTTAATAGCTTAAAACTTGAAAATATGATCTAATAGTTGATATGATATTCATCAAATTTAGTAAGCCTCCTTCCTGACATCAATACTTTGCAAATATGATATTCATCAAATTTAGTAAACATCAACTAAACAAAGTTAACCAGCACGATGGGTCATCATGCTCAAGAAATCAATGTACTTGCTTCATGATTATCATTACATTTTTTTTATTCATCATCCGAAGAAAACATTTGCAGCATAAAACAATTACAGAAATAGTGAGAAAAATTGATGCTACTGGATCAAGCATATTCATAAACTCATACCCGATTCTGTTCATTTGAGCCTACTGGATCAAGCATGCCCTCACCAACTGACTCATGTCTCGCCTGGTGACCACTGCCAGCGTCTGGGGCCTACAATATTACAGTATATAATTAACAACATAAATAAATATATATATTTTAAAAGTAATTAAATTAAATTTAAATACAGATGTCTTCAATTATGAACCTGAGTATGAATCGGTGGATCTGAATCATCAGCTATAGGGACACCACTCTGAGCTAGTCGATGATGTAGCTTCGCCTTAAATGCCTGCACCTGCTCCTGTACCTGAGCCTGCACCTCGGCCTGCATCGTAACCTGCATCCTTACCCGAAGATCCTCGACATGCGCGTCCATCTGCTGGTGAAGAGACTGGATCAGCTCAGCCACCTCGTCAGTTCACATGCGTGAGCCCTGGGATGACTCCGCTCGCATGATAGTCGAATGTGGTATGCCCGTGCCGTATGTAAGTGTGTATCCGTGCCCATCCTGGCCTATGATGGTGTGGAATATCTCATCCCGCCTAGCAACTACCTATCGCTCCTCCTCTGGCAGCTCGGCCAATCGAGCCTCAAACTGGGCCTGTGTGCAAGAATGCAACCAAATTAGAATAGTAAATCAATAAATCTCATAATAGGTTAAAAAAGTATTGCGTAAAGGTAAATACTTACTACAAGAGCTGCAACCTCAGGATGGTCGAGACTGCGACTCGCCATCCATACAGACATCCGGTCGGTGGGTGCACCCCGCTCACGTAACTGTCGAAGGATAAATCATGTCATCTACATATATGAATACACACTACGTCAACAATCAAAATACATATGGTTTAACGTGATAGTTTACCTCGTGTGGGATCTGCGTAACGTGTCGAGTCCCAAGCTTGTGAGTAGGGCCCTGCATTGAGCGATTTTGAGAATTTCGCTCTGCCTCTTCCTACATTCATTTTGGGTCGTGTTTATAAGTTTACACCGAATGTTTTATATGAATTTAACAAAAAATAGGTTGAACTACTCACCCTTGCCTTCTCACTCGACCAGTACCGGACCAACTCAGGCCACTGTGCGGAGAGAATGCCCCTTGGGACTCGCTGAAGAAGGTCTGGGTCGTCCACATTCTTCTCAATGCTCTTTCTTTACCTTGTTCTTGTGGTCTTTCCATAACTTTTGACACTATTCCAAGCAAACTGGATGAAAATCATCAGGACATGACCTCAAATTGTCCTGCGTAGGATAAGAAATTTTAGGATAAGAAATTTTGACACATCATATAATAACGTTGAAGCTAAGATAGAACTCAGCGGCTTACCTTAACCTCCCCCAGAGTCGATCTATCGTATCCTGAGGAAAAGCAGTCCAATCAAGCATAGTCAGAGGAAATCTATGTGGGTCTCGAACCATATGCCCCAACTGGCTGATAAAGGGACGAGCCCCTTCTCCAACTGGATGAAATGTGTCGTCAAATTGCACATCATAACGGGTACCAGCATTCCATGAAGGAATCCCTCTAGCTGGGCCCCTACCCCTACTGGAAGATGAACTCGTCGTAGTAGAAGCTATAAACAATAAACTTATTAGTTAAATAAAACTAAAATTATTTTATATAATTGTTAAACATAAAAATAAAATTATACCAGTATGTGTGGAGGTCGATGCACCAACTGTAGATGGAGAAGGCCCTACTGGCATGGACTGGAAGATCTAAATTGTGCCGGTGCAGGTGTCTGTGGATCATGGTCCGTAGGCATCCGTCGACTAGGGTCCCTCGTCGGCGAACGAGCCTGGCTATGATGTAAAAACTCGTCCATCATGTGTGGATGCTCTCTCCTCTTACGTCCGGACATATCTTTTTAACGTATCATAAGATAAATAAATTGTAAGTAATAACTAAAACCATTCGTAAACAAAAGTCAAACATATTCTTAAGCAAAATTGAGAAGAAAAAAGAAGAACAGTTCACTGGTCATGCAAGTCGATAGTAATGTTATTATAGCTTGCATAAAGCCTTTGCATTTGGGGAGCAACCCTTGGAGTGGTCCTTGGTCCTTGAATCAATCTAGGCAAATAGCAGAAACGACAAGGTTGGAGCTGCATTCATTTGTAAAGAACAAATTATAAGCCAATCAGCCGAATCTCGAGAATATGAAAAGTTGATATATATTTTTAAGATATTTATGCAACTATTTAGAAGTATTTCCTGCACATAACTTAATATTTCTCCAACTCTTCTTTTTATATTCCCTTTTCCCCTTGGCTCCATTCTCTTTTTCAATTTTATCCTTTTAAATGATAATAATGATTGCACTCATTTTTCTTTTCTTCCCCCCTCTATAACCTTCCCCTGCTGATGACCAAGTATCCAATTGAATCTTTATATTGTCCCACCATTTATTGCACCTAATCTCTACCATTTAACCTGAATTATATGCATTCTTGATGTGGCTCATGGCCATCCCAGAATCATGTGCCACATTATTCTGATGAAAATAAATTGATGGTAAATCATGTGATAGCACCTATTGCTTTTAGTTGGACACATCATGCCCATCCATAAGTTCAATTATGTGCACTGGATGCTCTTAATGCTAGTCTAGATGGATGTGTACAGAAAGTTGTGTGGTTAGGTAGCCATGAGTAAAATATATATGCCTAGGTTTTTAGGCAGCCAAGAATGATAATAATGGCACTCTATTTGCTATGAGAATTCTCTGCTTCTTAGTTACTCTGTGGCTGTGTTGTTTTTCTTTTTTTCTCTCATCAAGTCCATTTTTATCTGTATATGTCATTGTGATAAGACTATTTCTGCTAGCTTTCCCTAATTCTTACAATAAGGATTATTTGCAGGGCTTAGCAAGCGTACTACATCACAGGGACTCAGGGAAGCTTTTTCAAAGTTTGGTTTCGTAGTCCATGGTATCTGTTTCTTCTTAAACCCTTCTATGAGAAACCATGTCAACAAGATGCTAACTCTAATATGTGCACATTACAGCAAGAGTTGTGAAGGATTGCATATCAGGAGATTCCAAAGGTTTTGGTTTTGTCAGATAAACAACAGTAAAAGATGCAGCAGAAGGCACAAAGGGCATGGATGGCAAGGTAAGTTGGTCGTACTTTGTGAGCTCGAATCATGTTACACTAAATGGTGTTCTAGTTCATGTATGCAAATATATCCACTGGCCTTTCTCAGAATATAAAGCCTGAATTAAAGCTTGAATGCTATTCAGGTCTGATCCATTCCATTTACAACTCTCTGTTGGACCATGTCAGGTATGAAGTCTAAGTCAGGTCTAACTAGATTAAAACCTAACTGCACATATTTGAATTTGAATTTGAGCAGGGAAGACCACACTACGTCACACTGTGTTTAGTGCACTGGGCTGACCTCTGTTATTGTTGCCTACTTTAATTTTTGTTTTCTCCTTTTCTTCTAGGAAACGATCTCTCTCCCCTCTTACACTGGGTGGCTCTTCCAACAGGTGGAGCCACCAGTCAATATACTAATTAAGGCAAAAGATCAATACATAAAGTACAGGATCTACCAAAGACCACAAAATTACGAAGATAGTGATGGATGAGGCATGACATCTTGGAAATTTCTGCAAGAAAACATGTTTACGTTTCTCCAATATTGCAACTAAAATAATAACTATGCTCAGCTTCACAATCTAAGCAGAGATCTCTCTAATATACCATATTTCAAAATGAACGAATTCTCCAACCTAGCTTTGTTATAATCGGCCACACAATTGAAGCTACTGTTTGTCTTATTTTTTGGACTGTTAAATTACTGATATGAAATGATAATACTGAAGGCTATGATTGGGCGATTCCAAGCATGTGTTGGAAAGTTTTTTTTTTTTTCCCTTTTCTATTCCCTTACATCCACAACCTCATAAGGCAAAAGAGTGCTACCAACATATTAAATACATATACATCTCTTGATGGGAAAAAAGAATCCCAAGCCTGGTAAGGCTGATACAAACCAATTTTTAAATCCTTGAGCCTTCAACAATGTCTGAATACTAGCAATAAAGGCATTCTAAAGATTCTAGAACAAGACACCACAAACTTGATCGGTCAATCTTTCCTTAGGCGGCCTTAAGACCAACAATCTTTCCTGCAGAAATTGCAGGCTATCTATAAGAATAACTAAGGGGGGGAATCGAGCAGGACACGCAATTAATTGACTACCGATGATATCTAAAATCGATCTAAAGTCCCGATGGGAATCTCAGAATACATAGATAAAATGGAAACTAAGAGTCAAGGAGCAAAATTTAAGGAAAAATAAACCTATGAATCACTTGAAAGGAAAGTTCTTTTGGAAAAAAAAAATCCAAACCTTGGCCTTACGGATAACCTTAACGGCGACCTGCTGGTCCTTGAGCTCCCCCTTCTTGGATTAGGGATCTTACCTTCGGAGGAAGAGCGTTGCGAGAAGAAAGTGGGTGGAAGCCTAAAACCCTTGCCGCGGGGAGTTTTAAAGGTGGCGGGGGAGGGTTCCGGCGTCCGGGGGTAGACGGCGGAGAGGAGCTCGCGGGGGTCGACGGAGTCTCAGATTTGCGGCGTGGGAGCGAGGGTTTCAATTAGGGCATCGACGGAATCTAGCTGATGATTTAATAAATCAGTGGACAATCCGCCTTTAGTGACGCTCTCAAGCGGTCGCTAAAGGTGCCTTCCGCGATCGCCCTCAAACGGTCGCTCGATTTTTTTCTACTTTCGCGACCACCTTTAGCGACCGCCCTCAAGCGGTCACTAAAAGTGGCTTCCGCGACCGCCCTTAAGCGGTCGCCCGATTTTTTTCCTACTTTCCGCGACCGCCTTAGCGACCGCCCTCAAGCGGTCGCTAAAAGTGGCTTCCGCGACCGCCTCAAGCGGTCGCCCGATTTTTTTCTGCACCAAAACTCCAGCCTCTAGTAGTGTACGGACTATCAAATAAGGTTGAGCCTAATTAAAAATGATTTATAAGGTTTCGCTGATTTGAGCTTTAATGTATCTGACAGAATATTGATCTTTAATGTATAGAGACCTAAGGGGTGATTTCTATTTTTATGATGGGTTAAAATAGAAATACCAAAAGATTACAAGAAAATTATCTATATATAGTGGTTATGGTCCTCGAATCGCACGTAGGACTTTCTTTTTTGAATTTCATCATTAGAAAGAAAACCCTAGAGAAAAATTTTAAAAGGCTTTATGAGAGAACGTGAAAGGCCAACCTCACGACTCTAGAGAGTAATCAAACTATATGGATTCAAGTATGCTTTCATTTATTATTTATTGATTCTTGATGATTGAACATGAATAATTCTTAGGCTTCTTAGTGATGATTTTCACTAAAAGTTTAGGTTTAATTTCTAACAATTGGTATCGGAGCCACTTTTCATATTGAATTATTGGAACAAATTTAGTTTAGTTTTTTTTCCATGAATTCAAATTACTTTGGGTATATATATATTTGGGAATATATACACATATGTTTAATAAAAACGGGAATGATTATTATTATTACGGCCGCAAGCGCTGAGGTCGCAGATATATATAGTAAATTGATCTCCGTCCATATGGAAGGGGAGAAGTGAAGGCTCGGTGCCTTATCCTGCAACGCATCAGCGAGTTTCAAGCATGAAACTCGCTCATTTGGCCCAGATCGCTATGCATTCTGCATGAAAAAGTGAACGCATGAAAAGAAATGGGTTACGTACTTATAACTCAAGTCCATTTGCTATCCGTTAACTTTCACTTGAGTTTTTGGACCATATGACTTTGGCCTTCTAATAAAGTTGACTGGGCTAGTGGGTGGGCTTGGGGCGTTACAAATTAGTGGGTACACTCTTGATATTTATACGCGATATGGACGTAGGTCCAATCATGCAATCGAGGCCGGGTACTAGAAGGCCATAGGGGCAAACCGGAGCATCCAGTCCAAGGCTGTGGCGGGGCGGGATAAATTAAATTTGGCATTTTTTTAAGGAAGTTTGATATTTTATTTTAAAGCTAATTTTGATGCAATGTTAAATTCAAATATTGGAATAGTTTTATATTTTGAGATAAATTAATTAAAATAACATGGTGCCAAAGTGACCTTTCTTATGAAAATTAATTAATTTTAAAATATAAATGATTGTGTGGATGTAACTTATGTGAATATTTATCGGCCCAAAGGAAGGTGAATATTTAACAGAATTACATATGCATCTGTAATAATAAATACGTGGTGATTATTTGATTTTACATATAAATAATAAACCAGCCCAAAGGAAGATTTATTATTCGATATGTTATTTATCATCATTGTTTGATTAGTATGCTAAGGTATCACTTACAAGTTAATATTTTGTCCAAAGATAAAATATTGATGGAGTGTTCGGTATCTTGAGATGAGTTTACCTTTATTTAAATTTATTTATTTGCTTTAAAGACTTATATGAGCTTACACACTACGAGACTTTTTAGGATTAGCTATGCCAAAATGGCATTGCTAATCCTAAAATAGGCGTCACTAATTGGAATAGCGACACAGCAACGCCAAAAAATTCCTCACTAAATCAATCATCGGCAAATGGTTGGCGTTACTATTTTATTTTTCATTTCCCGGCCCATTATAGGGTTTAAAACCTTGCCCAAAAAGGGCTCCAGAAACGGCCCAACAGGGCCCAAAGATCGGACGGCCCAAATGGCCCAAAAACTTCTATCACCAAGCTCTTGTTTCTTTTGAAACAGAGGAGCCGAGAGCCATGCCGACGGCCAGGGCCGCCGCCAGCCAAATTAAAGGCGGCCCAGCCGCCGTTGGCCGGACCGGAGCTGGCCACCGCTGTGGCCGGCCACTCCCCCTCTCTCTCTCATCAATTTCTCTCCCTCTCTCTCATTAATTTCTCTCCCTCTCTCTCTTTCTCTCTTTCGTCTCCTGCGCGACATACACTGTGCCGGCGTCAAATCCGGCCAAATTGGAGTCGGTCTGACCACCGTTGGCCAGACCAGAGCCGGCCGCCGCCGCGGCTGGCCTCCCCTCCTTTCTCTCTCCCCAATTTCTCTTTCTTCCTCTCTTTCTGTCTTTCACTGTCCGCACGGCACGCACAGTGCCGGCGGGATGGCCGGCCACCATGGCCGGCCGGACCTCCATCGAACACACGCCCGACACCGGTGGAGGTCGCCGACTAGAGCTCAGGTCTGGCAAGGCGACGGGCACGCCGCCGGGCCCGAACCAAGGATCGGACCGGTTGCTGGTCCGATCCTTCTCTCATCCTCCCTCCCTTTCTCTCTCTCTCTTTCTCCCTCTCTCTCTTCTCTATCTCTCTTCCTTCCTCTCTCACGCTCTCTCTCTCTCTCAATCTAGCATGGACAGGGAAGGATTACCTGAGGAAGACGTCTACCATGATGAAGGAGGGAGTCACCCTCCGTCACCTTTTAAACCCCCACATGACGCTTCGGGTCAGGTAAAAATTGGGAAACCAAATGTCTTGCCAGTAGCCTAAGCGACAACAGGACTCCCTAGATGCCAGGTGACCGTAATTAAAGCTGGGGGGTTACAGAGTGGCTGGGAAAGCGATGCAAAGAAGGGAGTCGGTTTCCTTCTAGACCTGCATAAGGACCTTATAACTCTCCAGATGGTCCAGGGGATCGGTGGTGCCATCATACGGGTCCAATTGAGGAAGGCTGAACTAGGTTGAGATCGGCTCCTCCATGATACGGTCGGACAATGGTAGACGGCTGTCGTAATCCACCTATGGTGGGTTGGTGATCATGTGGCTAAGCTCCTTCAGCTGCTGGTTGTATTCATCTAGCCATCATTCGGCCCGGCGAGCGATTTGGCCATCAAAGGACCCCTCCCTCAAAAACTCCGAGGACGGAGAGGGGTGGCGGCGGTGCAAACGTGTGTGCTCTGCATCCTTCACATGCAGCCACTTAGGAGAAGCACTTGCGTGGTGAGAATGGGACCGGGGCCTCTTGGAGGCCTCCCGGTGATGATGCCTAGGTGAGGCGCAGCGGTGGTGGACCTCTCGAAGGGGAGACCTTCCCCGGATGGAATGCTAGCTGAGTTGGACCACCCCCGGAACCGATGAGGATGGCTCCGGTTGTAGCACTGTACTGCCGCCACCAGCGACTGGACCTGCATAGTCAGGGTGGCGATCCGATCATCTTGCTGCAGTAACGGTGGCGATGGCGATGAGGGAACGCTGACCTAGGGAGCAAGAGGATTGGCCTCCGGCGGCTTGGCTCCCTAGCGATTGCCCCTCGGCGTGGCTGGTGGAAACCTCCTGTACACGTGTCACCCCATCTTCTTGACTGCTCAGGGACGAAGAATCTGTAGCTAGCTGGTTCGAAGCTTACTTTTTTTCTTCTCCGTCCCCCTTCCTGGCGCACCAATCTATTGCCGCCAGGTCACGTTCTTCTAACGCCGAAAAATGGAGATCCTCCTCCGTGTGAAAACTTCTGCAAGAAAGTCCTCGGAGACCGGTTGCACCGATGGGGACCCTCCGACGCTCAAGTAAGCGACTCGAAAACAGTGAAGAAGAGGGCTAATAGAAAATAGATAGAGAACTTGAATTCAGATCCCTTCCCTCGTTGTGAGTGTAGGTTCTTATACCTATCCAAAGATCCCCTTTCCTACTCTCGGAAGGTGGCTAATTTTGAGGCGCTGTTGTCCGGTAGCGGACAGGTGGGCAGGCTGACAGGGACAGGTCGCAACCGATACTGGGCATGTCAGAGGTGTCTTGCCCCGCCAGCCATCTGCCAGGCGTAGCGCCACAGGTGGCAGGTCAGCCTAGTCATGTCAGGCATGCGCTGTTACGGATAGTGGCCACGCACAGTTGCAGATAGTTAGTGGGCTACGTGATAGATGCAGGTGGTTGGTGGGCCACATAGTAGTGTCAGGTGGCTTGAGGTAGAGGGAACATGAGGCCCGAGGTCGAGGGAACATGAGGTTCGAGGCCTAGGGAACCCACGGTCCGAGGCCGGGGACCGAAGGTCTGAGGCCGAGGAGACATGAGGTCCAAGGCTGAGGGGGTCTCGGAGGCCCGAGGCCGAGGAGGCACGAGGCCGAGGCCGAGAAGGCCTCGGAGTTTGAGGTTGGGGTTCCGTCAGTTGCCGTCTTCGTCAAATCTAACGCAACTTGATCAGCCATATCAATATGCATTAAAAATTGTTGAACCTGCATAGCCGTGGAGAACTTTCTTGCTTTTTAACTGATTGTTTATTTTGTATCTCTTTTATTGCAAGTTTCATAAATGGAGCAAACTGCAAGGAATTGGCTGGGCAGCTTGATGTTGATGGATTTCTTGTTGGTGGAGCTTCTTTGAAAGTATTTTCTTAAAGAAATTTAATTTTTTTGTTTAAGCTCGTTTGTTTTAAATTATCTTTTTTTTTATCAACCGAATTTCAATCTGAAACTCAATCCGAATCTGATTTTTAAAAATAGATTTAGAGTTGAGGTTTTACAAATACGGATAAGGTTAGGGTTAGGGTTAGGGTTAACATTTTATAAATAGGATTAGGGTTAAGATTAGGATTGAAAGAAATCGAGTTTCATGAAGCCGAGTTGCACCACCCCTACGTAGACGAGAAGCGCTGACTTTCCATCACCACGAGGTGAGTTTAAGACGGTCAACTTGCATTACCGTTACAAGTCAACCGGCGGGCTTCTCCAACCAGAGGGAAAAAACAAAATTCAGAAGGAACGAAACAAATTATCTTAGTTCAAGGCATAGAAGATGCACATTTCCGTCTGAACAATATGGACACATGGGAGGGTTGCTGCACCGGCGTAACAAGCTCTATCGTTTCATTGCAACCAAACGGGCTCCATGGTTGAATTGACGTCGTTGAGTACTGTGTCGCACCTAAGATAGACCAGGCCAGGGTTTTGAGAATGGACAGACTCTCATCATTTCCAACTACTGGACAGGGTCTCTCCAGGTTCCAACCAGCCACTTCATTTATTTCTCAAACAATCCATATATGGTGGGCAGCTAGCCCAAAAAAAAAAAGCAAACGTTTACAAAATATGTCGAAATAATTCTTGAAAAAAGGAATATTTGATAAATGTTACATACTCTATAACTGATACATGCAATACATGTACCATGATGGACTATTCTATATCCAAGCTAGTCTCTGATTTACATGACACAAAATTATTTGAGGATATCAATCGATGATAACAAATGACTTTCCATATTGCATTGTCTTATGGTTTCATAGTTATTTTCATTTAAAGGCTTTTCCATCCAGGAGTCCTTTGCTTGGCTCCGTTGATCTAATTGCTGCTTCATTAGGAGCTTTCTCAATGCATCAAGTTCTACAAATACTTCCTTCATCGTCGGTCTTTCTTCACTTCTGAGGTTCAAGCATTTCTTGGCAAGTTGTGCAACCACAAATAGATGCCTCTTATCAACCTTCTCTTTCAATTTATGGTCCACTCCTTCTAGCAAACGATTCTCATCTAGCAACTTAACAAAATATGATGCTAAATTCCTCTCCATTTCCGATCTGCAAAAAGAAATAGGTTTCTCTGCAGTCAAGAGCTCCACAAGAACTACTCCAAAACTATAAACATCACTCTTTTCAGTCAATTGGCTAGTGTGGAAGTACTCAGGGTCCAAGTAGCCTAGTGTCCCTTGAACAACTGTGGTCACATGAGTATGATCAAATGGAACCAGCCTTGAAACTCCGAAGTCTGAAACTTTTGCAATATAGTTCTCATCTAAGAGTATGTTAGCAGACTTGACATCTCTATGAATGACTGGTATGGGACCTTTGAAGTGTAAATAGGCAAGTGCTCTTGCAGTTTCTGTAGCAATCTTTAGACGATTCTCCCATGACATTAGAGAAGAAAAGCGACTATTTTGAATGTGATGGAAGAGGGTTCCATTAAATATAATTCATAAACTAGCATGGGGACTTCGGATTCTAAGCAACAACCTAAGAGCTTGACTACATTCTCATGATTGATCTTGGATAGAACAACTACTTCATTAATGAATTGCTCGATTTGGGTCTCATCCTTCAATTTCGACTTCTTAATGGCCACGATACTTCCATCCGATAAAATTCCCTTATAAACGGTACCATATCCACCTCGCCCGATAACTTGATTCTCACTAAAGCCACCAGTTGCCCTTTCTAGTTCTGCCATACTGAAGATTTTGGCACTGACTTCACTAACAGATAAGATGTGTTGTTCCAACAAGCAACCTCCATTTCTCAGAAAGTTTTCTTGTTTGAATCTTATAATCTTCCTCTTCTTTAATCCCTAATATGTCCAAAGCCTCCAATTACTAGTATAATTAATAGACCTAACCCCACACCTGCAAGAAAAGTGTACGATTTATATGATTATATGAGATTTAAATGTTAAAATTTAAAAATACTTTTTTTAAAAATATGAAAATAACATGTGCTTCATCCTTTTTGCACCCGTAGCCACATGAGAACAGTGCTCCAACTTATGCACAAGATCAAATTTTAAGCATCTAAACATTCTAAGATTCATTCGCAATAGTTGGAGCAACATGTTCCACATGTTAATTATCAAGCACAAGGAGCTGTAAATATCTAACATAATTGAATTTGGCACCAAGGTTAATAATTATCTGGATCTCATCAGGTTATATTTTAAGAGATCTGACGAAGTTTTATGCTAACTATGAGCTACATAATGCAATCCTTTTTCTTATCTAGGCTTAAGACCGACCTTGACTGAGTAGAGAAAGCATATTTATTTAAAAAAGATATAACTATTTGTAATTTGAATATCGATTTAGTCCAGAATAGAAGCAGAATCATATAGCCAATCCTAGTTGAAAAAAAAAGGTTTAGATGAGTTGAAAAAAAGAAATTACCTAGACCAATATTAATCGCGAGAGGAGTGGTACTCTTGCAGCCAGACCCTTGCTTTTTACCGTCGCCGCGACTCCCCAGCGGGCAGAGGCAGCGAAACCCACCCTCCGCGTTCCTGCACTTCCAAACGCAAGTGTTGGCGTCCGGATCATTGCATTCGTCGGCCGTCGCGGTCTGGAAAGCCATCGAATCCATGTAAGTGTTCGGTGAAAACTGAACTACTGATCGGTAAATTAGAAGCAAGCCAGCGTTGCAAAGCCCATCCAGAGCTTATGATTAGATTAGTTTGTACGACGCAAGGAGTAGTTGCAGGGGGATTCGACTACTTAATTATTACCTTGACATCCACCTGGAGTATAAGGATTCCCGGTATAGCCCTCCTTGCAGTTGCAGCGATACCCAGAACCATTCGACACATCGTAGCAGACGCTGTTCTCATCCGTGCACCTGGAGGCGTTCCTCCTCTCGACCTGCTCGCAGGTCTCGTTGCCAATCACCCAGTCGAGGACCACAGGGTGCGCCGTGTGCCCTTTCCCCATTTGAATGTCGCTCCTGATCTCTTTGGCCGAGAAGATGAAGTGGTCCTGTTCCAGCACGAAGACCTTGGTGCACTGCCCATCCCCCTCGTCGGCCTGCAAGCGGGTCAGTTTCCCGCTTCTAACCAACTGCATCGAGTGGGTCAGGTTCCTGATGCTATTCAACTCCAGCCCGAAACTCGTAAGCCCCTTGGGAATGGAGGCCTGGCAGCACCCCACCCCCGAGCACGACCCGTCCACCACGCTCTCCGGCGTGAGGCAGAACGACGCGCACCCCGTCGACTGGTTGACGGAGGCATTGAGCTGGGCCATGACATCGCACCCAATCGCCGTCAACTTATTCCTCGTGTCGTTGAAGGTGAACGGAGTTCCTTCAAGGTCGAGCATCTTTTGGCCGGTGGGCCGGCTATCGCCGGATCTACGACCGCAGCGCCATGTGATCCCCTTGAGGAGCACGCGGACGTAGCCGTCGGGCAACGAGATGTTGAGAACTTGGAGCTTGGTTGAGCCCAGAGGAAGAAACATGACGAAGCCATTCCCCACGGGTTCGCAGGTGAGCTCAAAGCCAGGTAGGGGCGATGGAGAAATTCCCTTGAGGCCAAAAGGGTAGGAGAAGTCGTTGCAACCGAGGGCGTCGTTCTCGAGCGTGGATGGACTCAGATTTTCGGATGAGAAGGGCGGTGCCAGCCATAGGAGTTGGAAGAAGATTAGCAAAGGCAGAACCATTGTCTCCTCCTCTTGCTTCTCTCTGTTTGGAAGGGATTAGAAGCGAACGCAGCTTTGCGTCTATTGTCCCGTTCTTATTTGCTTCCAAGCCGCCGCTGAATTTCCAAGCTATTTTGTGAGAAATATTTTGAAATAGACAAATAGATTGTTGCAACTTTCCGATGACTTGCACTGGTTGGCCGCTCAAAGTCAAGCAAAGAACCCGCGCGGAACACCTAACGCGCGCGGGACACCCAGATGATCCACCAGTCAAATGTTTATTTTTATTTGCAAACTTTCAATTAATCCCAATTTAATCCCTCATATTAAAAATATTACAATTATAATATTTTGTGAAATAAAATTAATTAAAATTAATAAAATAATCTATTTATCATCATAATATAACATATGGATTAATTAATAAAATAATATTAATTATTCAAATAATTTTAAGTTTTAACTAATTCTATGCAATGAAGCTTAAAAAATATAACATTTTTAAAATATAAAAGAATAAATTATAGAGATTAAAGGTTTAAATACACAACTCAACTCAACTCATTTAAGCCTTTTTCAAGTTGGCTACATGAATCTACTTCCTCCACTTTAGAAGATTCATATTTTATAGGACCTGGCGGAGTTTTACGCTGGCTATCAACTACCTAACACAACCCTCTTTTATTCGAGCTTGAAACCGGCCTTAGCGGAGTTAGATTAAAAGTTTAAATATTAAAATAAATTTTAATTAAAAGTTTGTGGTTTAAAACTATATTTTTATCTTTCTAAAATCAAATAAATTCAAAAATAACACTTTCTTGAATAGTATTCTATTCATCCTCTCAGCCATCCCATTCTGTTGAGGAGTTTTCATCATCTAGAAGTATCTTTTGATGCCCCACTTCTCACAAAAACTCTAAAACTCTCTACTGGTGTATTCTCCGCCATTGTCTGACTCAGACACTTCACACTCCTATCCTGCTCCCTCTCACCTAAGCCTTTCAGATTCTAAACTTGGTGAAAACCTCTGATTTCTTTTTCATGAAGTAGACCCACTGCTTTTTTGAGAAATCATCATCAGGGACAAGAAGTATCTGACCTCATTCCTTGCAAAAATTGGGGCTGATCCTCAGACATCTGTGTATACTAATTTCAGGGGTTTTGCACTCCTAGCTGTGCTGATTGAGAACTGCACTCTCTTTTGCTTCCCCATCTGATATGGTTACATATCTTTATATCTTCACCACTCATGTTTGGAAGCAACCCTCTTTTGCTTAGTTTTTTCCCCTGTCTCTCATATGGCTTAGACGGTAATGTCACATTCTGTACACATCCTGAAGAACATGTTCTACAGCTGCCTGCCTTAGATTTTTTTATCATCACAAAGCCCTCCAACATGTATAGGTTATTCTTTGGCCTTCTCCCTCTCATCACCATCATAGCTTCATTGAAGATGTTCAAAACTCTACTCTGGCATGACTGCTGAAGCTGTATCCTGTCTGCTTCAGGTATCCCAGTGACACCAGATTCTTCTTGAGTTCTGGAACATATTTCACTCTGGTAAGAGTGCTCACCATGCCATCAAACATCCCCACCCTTATTGTACCAACCCCTACCACCTTGCAAGGGTGATCATCTCCAAGAGTCGCATTTTTCTTATCAACCTCTGTGTAAGTGCTGAACCATAACTGGTTGGGAGTGTAATGATGAGAACATGTTGAATCCAGGGTCCACATCTCTGTGTTATGCCTATGACCATTTGATACCACCAAGAGATCATCCCCTACCTCCTGGCCTGCAACTGTACTCTCATATTTAGATCCTTCCTTTTTTTCTTTTGATTTTTTCTCTTAGGACAGTCCTTCTTGAAATGTCCTACCTCACCACACTTGTAGCACTTAGCCGTCCTGGACTTTAACCGTCCCCTAGGCTTGCTCCTATCCCTACCTCTACCTTTTCCCCATTAACAGACTCTCCCGAGGAATAACTTCCTTGGTCATCTTCTCCCTTTACTCATTAGTCCGAAGCACCGAGACAATATCTTCATAGAATAATGTCTCCTTTCCGTAAAGCAGTGTCGTGACCAATGAGTCATATGATGTGGGCAGTAAACATAATAGTAGAAATTCCTTATCTTCGTCCTCCATCTTGACCCCAACATTTAGCAATTTATTGCTCATCTAATCGAATGGATGTAGCCCAGCATATCTTTATCTTCTGTCATCCGAAGGCTGTAGATGTGTTTCTTCAATATCAACTTGTTGCATATATTCTTCCCCATGTAGAGGGTGTGCAACTTCATTCAGAATCCCTTCGGGATCTTCTCCTCCAGCACTGAATAGAGAGCTGAATCTGCTAGACATCCTCTGATCGTTGCACATGTTCTCTTTTCCATCGACATCCACTGCTTATCTGTTATCCCATATGGTCTTTTCTTCAAAACCAGATCTAATACTACTGCACAAGAAGGTCCTTATCTGGACTTTCCACATGGAGAAACTTTCTTTTCCATCAAACTTCTTAAAATCTATTTTTATGCTACTATCCATGGCTAGATCTCAACCAAAAATAGCATAAAAAATTTTAAAAAATTTAAGAAACCTTGATGAAGCCTTGCTGAAAATTTTTCAGCCCTTTAAAAATCTTTAAATTCCTTCTTTTGAACTTGGCTCTAATACCAACTATTGTAGTTTAGCGGTTGATGAACAGCAGTGGGATCCTTCGCTAGACAAATACCCTAGGCTTTTACTTTTTATTGTCGATAATCAGATTGGTGTAACGGTAAGTTGTTTATCCTTGAACCCCCTTCGATCTTGGGCTCAAAACCATCGTAGCCCCTTTCTTCTTTGATTTTTTCCATCCTGCCCGCTTCCCTACGCGTTGACCATCCCCTTCATGTATTACTCAATAAAAACTCTCATGTACTAACCCAATAAGATTGAACTAATCCTCAAGTTTGTATTTGGACCTATAATTAGTCCAATACAAGTTAGCCTAATCTGAACCTTGATAGCATCATACCATGCCTAACACATCAACATAACATCCATTGTTGAACAAAAAGCTTGTGTGCTTTAATTCGATTAGAATTCAGCTCATTCGATGCAGTTGGCATGCACGGCAAAATAGGAATCGAAAAGATGATGGTGGTCTTTTCTTATTTACGAATAGAAGCAGGCGAGAGAGAGAGAGAGAGAGAGAGAGAGAGAGAGAGAGAGAGAGAGAGAGAGAGAGAGAGAGAGAGAGAGAGAGAGAGAGAGAGAGAAGCGAAGGCTCATCCTAATGGATTGTGAAAGAGATAGAAGAAAACAAGATTAATGGCATTCAATTCAATCACGAGCTGGTAAGTGATTTTGAAGAGGACTCTTCTGGTTCAAAAATAGCGAGCGGACGAAATCTGGACCCAGTGGAAACCGTCCCAAAAAATTTCCAGCAACGCGCTAGTGGGGTTGAGAGCTACAGGCCTGCAGCAGTGAAGGTCTTGCACGCTGTACGTCCGTCTCATCCGGACTTTGTCACCGATGCAACGCTTAGACAAACTCTAAGAACGGGATAATTGGAAAAATGGTTGAGAGCAGACTCTGCGTCAACCCATATATATATATATATATGGAGGCTGGATTCTAAGGTAGAGCTGGATTCTAAGTCTACCTTATCTGGAGGCTGGTCTACGACCATTGTCCCGTTCTTATTCGGTTCCAAGCCGTCGTTGGCTTTCCAAACCATTCTGTGAGAAATTATTTTTAAACCGTCAAATCAGAGTCGCTCCTTGTGCTAGATTGCTGCAACTTTCCGATGCCTTGGACTGGTTCGAGTGTCAAGTCTAGAGGAGGCCACGTGAGGGACGCCTAGATGATCGACCATTCAATGGTTTCGCCGGGGCTAAATTACTTCTGATCCTCGAACTTTCGATCAAAACTTTATTTTTACCCTCAAACTTTCAATTATTACATCTTATTCTTTCATACTTAAAAAAAATTATAAATATAATATTTTACATTATAAATTAATTAAAATTAATAAAATAATTGATTTATCACATTAATATGAAGACATAAATTTATTTGAAAAATAATACATCAATTATTTAATTAATTTTAATTAATTTTTTTGTAATGAAGCTTTGAAAATATAATATTTTTAAAACATGAAAAATAATTTGTATGAATTGAAGGTCTAATATTAAAATAAATTTTAAGTGGACATTTAACCGTACTCTAAGCTCGGACGAAGGACAGCGATCTGTTGGTGATAGATGATGGCTATATAATTGATAAGACTGAGTTTAGAGTTATACTCTATGTCCTTAAGATAATTTCGTTTCACAACGGTACTTATGGTCAATATGATGATTGTCTCCAGGATACAACAGTCTTCTTTTTGATGAAAGTAGCACTACAATTCATCAAAAATTTTGAACCAAGAATGCTTCTCTCTTTTTAATGCACTATTGTTGTACTACCCTTAGAAGAGTATGCAAATGCCTAAAAGAGGAAAAGATTAAATTGAATTTGATTGGACTCAATTTGAAATGAATGAAAATGCATGGGTTTAGGGTCCTATTTATAGGTTTTAGGTGCTCTTTGGAAGCAACCCTACAATTTGATTTGATTTTGATTTAATTGATCGGATTTGATCAAAGGATGCCTTTGATACACCGATTCATCCTTTGATCTGTTGATCGGCCGATCAGATAAGCCGATCCTCGTTCCGATACGCCTTTTCACCATCGTGATCTAATAATCACGTTATCAGATAGATGGTTGCACGGTTTTGATACGCTATTTCAAGATTGGAATATTGACTTATCATAACGGCCTGATCGGAGTGATGCCTTATCTCCAACCGCATGATCGGACGAGCGCCTTATCACCAACGGTCCTGTTGACCGGTCAACCAATGTATGTGAGCCGTTGGATCGCTATCGCAATCGCGATCGTGATTTGATCCACCGCATCTTGATCCTTCATCCGATCGATCAACGATCAGTTCTGATCCTGATCCGATGATCAATGGTCAATTGATCTCACCCCTTATCTTAATCCGATCAGTCGATCAAGGAAAATTTTAAAAGCCCCTTAAGCTCCTAGACGATGAAGTGCAAAATGTGCCTACAAAGCGCCCATTGCACCCTTCGTACACGTGCAAAGGTGATGTAGCATCACCCTCAAGCTCTCCACTTATGGTAAGCCTAAGGAACTTAAGCTTCAAGGAAGAGGTTTCCATATACCTTTTTTGTTTTTTTCAATGTGGAACTAAATGTCTTCATAATTTCTCCTTCATACACAAATAAGAGGTGATGAGCTTTCAAGGCCCATTAGGATATTCAGGCCCATTACCCAACACGATCCACTACAGGCAAACAAACCGGAAGGCTTGAAGCTTCCGGATGACATGGAACGGACTGTCGTGCAGGGGATCTCCCAACAGATGGGATCGAAGGAATGTAGAGGCGGATTGCAAGGGATTTGGGGCAGACTTGCCTTTTAAAGGGGATGGGTCACGTCATTTGAAAATATATATATTTTTTTTTTTCATGGAAGATTGGAATAGACTTAGGCACTAAGCCAAGCTTGGCATGGCACGGCCTAGGCCCGTCAAACCGCACTAAAAGACGAGCTATTCCTCGCGGAAAGATTGGAATAGACTTGGGCACTGGATCCTAGTACAGCACGGCACAGGCCCATCGGATCACACCAAAAGACGGGCCGTGCCAGGCGTGGCCCGTCAAAAAAAAATTTGGCCCAGCCCATCCGTGCCGAACCAAGCACGGCCCCTGGTGGGCCGTGCATAGCACTTTTTTTTACAAAATTATTGGCTCATTCTTTTTATTTTTAAAAAAACTAGGAGTCGTGCATGGCAAATTTTTTTTCAAAATTATTGGCTCAATCTTTTTATTTTTTTTAAAAATAATTCTTACATTATTTTTTTTTAAAAAAAAGTTGTTGGCTTAGTCTTAGCCAAGTGACAGAGGATTGGGTTGGCACCTTTTAACAGTTGATATCTTATTATCTCTTGTAATTTTTTTTTCTTTAGATAAAGTTACCGAGATAGCCTTAACAATCCAGAGACCCTCGGTGCTTGAATACATGGATGAGATACTCGCAGTTGGTGCAAATAAAATAATTAAGTTTTAGTGCTTCTTTGATAATTTCTTAAATAATATAATTTTTTAAGCAAAGGTTATCCAAAGACCGTTTTTAACTTTTTATACGTTTAGTTGCATAAAAAATAGTTTCTTATATGTAATTAAAGGTGATCATGCATGAAAAAAATGCAAATTTGACTCTCATATCTTTAGAAAAGATAAAATTATCAATGTAAAAAATTATAATTCTATTAAAATTTAAATTTTTTAAATTCACGATTTAAAAATTTTATAAAACAATATTGCATTATGGAATGTCAAAATGTACAATAATAGCCCATAGTTTCATAAACAACACCAAATAACACAAAGTACTAAATTTTTATTGTGTACTTATCTTATTAATATTATATATATTATAATACATTCTTGCAAATAAACAAAAGGCATGGAGTTGATATTGTCATTTTAGTCAAAATAATAGCAATGATAAACTTAAAAAAAGAAATTCTTATATAATAATTAAAATTTTATTTACGAAATGATCTTCATTCTGCATATGATGAAGATTAAATAGAAAATCTAGATGTATTAGCTTGGTGAAAGAGTGTTAGAAATTAATATCCTATTATGTCAGCCATTGCACGGGATATTTTAGTTGTGCCGATGTCCACAGTAGCATCAGAATCCGCTTTCAATGCAGATCGACGTGTTCTGAACGAAAAGAGAAGTAGGATGACTGGCAAGACGGTTGAGATGCTTCTCTGCTTCAAAAATTGATTGGATGCTAAGGCGAGGCTTCAAGATAAAGGTGGACATAACTTAACCAGCGAAGATGATGATGACACAAATACTACTGATGAGTGAGTCATCTTTATTTTTATAATTATATTTTTTTATTTTTTTAATTATTAAAGTGAGTCATCTCTATTTTTTTCTCATTTCTTATTGTATTCTGAAAGTCAGGCCTAGCCCTCCTCCCTTCATGTACCATTTTGATTTTAAATTAATAAATTAGTAGGGATCTATACCAAACCCTCCACCATTAAGGTGGCTTCATATTAATAAATTTTTTTGTTTCCAATGATTTTTTAATTTATTAAAATATTTTTATTTAAATTTTTTATCAGGCCCTGATGGACCATGCCATGCCGGTACAATTGGGCCGTGCTGGCACAGGCCCATCACGGGCCATGTCGTTCTGGGCTGACGGGCCTGATTTTTTGAGCCGGACATGACACAGCTTATTGGGACATGTTGGCACGGTCTGATGCCCATCTCTAGATTGAAAGCTGCCAAACTGGTCAATAGGAACTAGAAGTATATTTTAGTCCAGAAAAATCTATGGGTGCGAGGGGTTGGGGTCCGAGATAACGTTTGAGCCGAAGCGTAGGGGCTCCCAGCGTAGCATTGGTCACCACTACAGTGGTAACCCACAATGTCCAGTGAGTCTTTACGATGGTTGTTTTCCTTGCACGCATAGCCTGTGGCTCTTTAGTGAAAAAGTAAAAGAGAAAAAGAATAAGAATAATGAATCATATTTCATTACTTTATATGGATAAATAGTTATGTGTAAATATCATAATTATCTAGTAAAGAAGTAAAAAGAGTAAAGGAACAAGGATAATGACTCATATTTTTATACAAATTTAAAGTACTCACAAATATCCTAACTCTCTAATTGAAAAAGTAAAAAGCAAAATAATAAAGACAATAATCCATCTCTCATTATCTTTATATAGATATGTGATTACTCATAAATATTTTTATTCCAGTTAAGAAGTAAAAGAACCAAAAAATAAAAATAATGGTTCATATCCTATTATTTTTATCTGAATATGGCTACTCAAAAATATCTTAGTTTTTTACTAAAGAAGTAGCAAAAGAAGAACAATAGCCCATGCCCAATCATCTTTATATGGATATATTGTAACTTATAAATATCCTGATTTTTTTGTTGAAGAAGTGAAAAAGCAAAAAGGAAAAAGAATAATGGTGCATATATTGTTATCTCTATATAGATATAATATTGCCCGTAAATATCTCTATTCTCTAGTGAAAAAGTAAAAGACCAAATAAATAAGGATAATGGTTCATATCTCATTATCTTTATATAGATATATAATTAATTATATCTTAGTTCTTTAGTTAAGAAGTAAAAAAAAGCAAATAAATAAGGATAATATCTCATATCATATTATCTTTATATGGATATATAGTTACTTATAGATATCTCAACTCTTCTGTGAAGAAGTAAATGAGCAAAAGAATAAGGACAATGGCCACATCCAATTTATTTATATCACTATATGATTACTTACAAATATTTCTATTTTTCGGTGAAGAAGTAAAAGAGCAATAGAATAATAAAATGGCCCATATCCTATATATTATTTTTATACTAAATATAATTATTCCTAAATATATTAGTTCTTTAGTAAAGAAATAAAAGAACAAAAAAAAAATGATGGCCCATATCTATTATCTGATTACTTAGAAATATTTTAGCTCTCCAGCGAAGAAATAAAATAGTAAAATAGCAAGGACATATCCCATTTCCTATGCTATTCAGTTCTGAATGAATAGATGGCTAATGGCAGGAGGGCATATTAGATTTTCCTAAGGAATTTATAAGGGACAAGGCTCTGGAAGAAGAGAGACAACGTGAGCCTTGGGATGGGGAAGAACCAAGAAATAGCGGAAGAAGAGATTGATGCTTTTTTTTTTTTTCCTTTCACATGGATCATAAGATCTTTGCATGGAGAGAGGATGTGGCTTGTTTCTAAGGTAAAGGTGTGGGCTTCCATCTCACTCATAAATACCTTTTTTGAAAGAGATTAACTGCTGAATAAAAGTTTCAAGATTCATATAAATTGAATGGTTAAAGTAGGAATTGAACTGAGACCTGATTACATTTGAATATAACGAAGTCTATCATCTAAACAAATTATCTTACTTCGAAATATAGAAGATGCCCATTTCCATCCGAACAACATGGGAATAATGGAGTGCTATTGTAGTAGCGCAACAAGCTCTGTCAATTCATTGTAACAAAAATAAGCTACATGGTTTAATTGAGCCCATTGCCTATCATGTCACACCTAACAATAACATAGCTGCCTGGGCTAAGGTTTTGAGAGTGGATAGGCTGTCATCAATTTTCAACCACCCACTTTAATTATCCCTGAAATAATCCATATATTTTGGGCAGCTAGAATTGATTGTCCAAAAAAGTAGAATAAGTTTACAAATTATGCTACATAGAGAAATAGTTCTTGAAAAAAGGAAAGAATGTAGCTCAATTACACTACAAGAAAAATATGTTTTAGCAATGCCAAAATGCATCACTAATGCATCACTAAAGCAGTTTAGTGATGCATTAGCGACGCAATTATGGCGTCGCTATAATTGTCGTGGCAGAATGGATGCTGTCGCAATTGCGTCGCTAAATAGCGAGGCCTAGCGACACAATTAATGCGTCGCAATATTGCGATGCAATTGAATGCGTCGCAATATTTAATAATAATATTTTAAAAATATTAGCAACGCAATTTCAATCGCTAATGCATCGCTAATTAATTTTTTTTAAAAAAATATATAAAATATTAAAAATTAAAACGATTAATACAATTTCATTACATTTAAATATTGATCAAAACATTCATCACTCATATTGATTGAAACATTCATCATTCAATTTCCAAAAAAAATTAATATATTAAAATTTTGAAGTTTTCATGTACAAAACATAACAAGTAAAGTAAAAAAAATACATCAAGAGTCCGCACTATCACGATCACGTGGAGGCTGGAAACCCTGCGACATGCGGCTAACCAAATCCTGCATCTGACGCATCTGCTCTCTCACATCTGCAAGCTCCTGCTGAAGGCCTCCCGTGCGCTGGTCGAACTCCTGCTGAATCTCCTGCTGAACGTCCTACCGAACCTCCTCCGTAATAGATCTCCGAATGTCATCTAAACGCTCGACAGGAATATCACCAGAATAGCGCGAACTGAGGCATGATGGGAAAAATATTCAAAGCTCTAGTGCCCAGACCATAGACCCTGCGGTCTCGTGGCTGGGCACCAATAGCCTCCAAAAAACATACGTCGACTCTCCTCTGGTGAGAGTTCGACGAGCGTCCCCCCATCAGTGGAGTCGACCTGCGATGCCTGGGAGTGAAGCTCCTCGACTCATGCCTTTGAATTATAAAATCAATAATAAATGAATCAATAAATTTTTCTAAATAAAATTTTAAAATTAAACAGATACAATATAAAGCTAATTTCTTACCGCAACCTCCCGTGATCGTGTATCGACCCAGGAACCGTCCCTCCTGGTGTGTGTCGCCCTGAATAGACGAAACTCACCAGGATCTCCGCCCTCCTGCTCAGACTACAATAGTAGAAGAAATGATATAAATGTAAGTATTTGCAAATAATAAAATTTGTAATTAAATTATTTATGTTTTCTTAACATACGGCGTCTGTGCTCCTGAATCGAAATGGACCCCGCAGTGTGGCAAGAGAGACCCGTGCCAGGACCGCCCCTCTCGGATCGACGGTTCGTGCTGGCTGATGCGGACCTCATGCGCCAGCCATTAGACTGCCAGCCTGCTGCCACTCATGCCAAATACCCGCACATGCGCAGGATGCTCATCCGATGCCCTCCAACGATGAAGCATGTCGGAGTATCGGCGACCGCAAGAGCATCCTATGCTGCCCTAATGGCATCATGGATGGCAGGTCCCACGTAAACTTTTTCTGCATTGAAATAAAGCCCATAAGCATCCAGTCCAAGTACGGTGCGGCCGACAGTGAAAGAACTCTCAGAGGTATGTGTCAATTGCTGGAGGATAATAATGCAGGATCATCGCCGATGGATGGAGAGATCAGAGGCTGTGCGATGTGTGGAGATCCAAACTCTCCATCTCCAAAGCTCATGGGATCTGATGCGGTAGGCTATGTCCCTGCTCACTCCGTCTGTTGGCGTAGATCTACCTAGGCCCATCATATTAAAAATACTAAAGATTCACGCAATATAATTACGAATAATGATTGAATATGTAAAAATTTAACACTTATAAAAATAAATGAAATTTGAAAAAACCTCTATGTTTAATCGGTGTCATTTGTTTCGCAAAATATTGGTTCAACATCCGATGCCGTATCGGATTGCGATTCAGTTTCATTATCATCGGGAGGAAACCGAACATTTGAATCCGCAATTTCTTGGACATTACTATTTGGATCTCTAAGTGATGTTTCAGGAGCCCTTGTGTCGTCCTCAATTGCATGCATTTCCATCTCATCCTCTTGAAATACAGGGCACTCGGCTGATTGACTTGATAACTCTCGTCTAATATAATTGTTGAACGTGGGACAATTTTAGAAACAGCCCACCAATCTTGCTTGTCGTTGCGCAAACTTGGATATCCGCAGTAAAACACTTGCTGAGCTTGGGATGCAAGGATGAATGGTTCATATTTCTACAATCTTCGTCGATGGTTCACTTCAACTAGATTGTAGTTGTTATGAACCCTTTTACCCATAGGAACTGTCGGATCGAACTAATCGCAACGAAACAATACGGTTCATTTCATAGGCCAACCAAGATATTCAACTTCAATCACCTCTACTAACTTTTCATAATAATCCTGCATATTTGCTCCAACACTTTCTCCTTTAACACACACGCCCCAATTCTGTGTGCCTCTTGAAGCTGCTAGTCGTTCAATCTGAAATTTGTACCCATTAACAAAATAGCCAGTAGAGGTTGTTACGGTCTTCAATGGCCATTGCGATAGACATTTAATGAAAATATTATCGGTTGCTATTCACAACCAATTCGAAAAATAAAAGCCATTATTGAAATTGATTGAGTTATACTACTCACAAATTCATAAAACCAGTAAGCGAACTCCATTTCTAACTTCTGTCCATGGCAACTTGACTGATGTCGGGATTCATATGTCGTTGTCTATCACAATACATCCTTATGGATGATAACGATTAAAACTTCTATTAGCAATTAATTAAATACTGTGGTATATTGCAATTTAAATTAGAAGTTCCAATTAAACATAGAAGTATATACTTACTCAATGTATGGATCGACTTATTTACAGTTCATTAGGATATAATAATGTGCTGCATTATACTCCATATCGCTAAGATTACTTGACTTCTGCCCTCCAAATGAACGGCCGATACCTTTAAAAAACGATATTCTACCATCATTAGGTTCTCCTTCGTCCACACATACGTCATCGTACGATCAAGATTTTGGCTCCTCGTGTGGACGTGACCCTCAAAGTAATGCAAGGCAAAAGCTGAAACTTCTTTGACCAAGTGTGCATTGCATATAGAACCTTCAACCCTTGCCTTATTACGCACATTATTTTTTAACTTCTTAAGGTACCTATATGTAAAGGTAAGAAAAAAATAAACCAATTTTCTCGTAATGAAATAATATTTGAAATGTCAACATGTCTTACTGATGTATATATTTACCTCTTAAAAGGATACATCCAGCGAAACTGTACGGGACCAGCTATGCTCGCTTCGTATGGCAAGTGAACCGGTAAATGCTCCATTGAGTCAAAAAAAACTGGGGAAAAAATATTCGCTCCAGCTTGCATAAAATAATTGAAATTTCCTCCTCAAGCCTTGCCATGGATGCAGAAGTAATGACTGCAGCGGATAACTCCTTGAAGAACAAGCTGAGCTCCGTCAATGCCTTCCAGACATGATGCGGAAGCAACTCACGAAAAGCTATAGGCAATAACCATTGCATGAAAATATGGCAGTCGTGACTCTTCATGCCGAACAACTTGAGCTTATGCATGTCCACACACCTACTGATATTTGAAACATAACCATTTGGAAATTTTAACCCTCTAACCCAGCTACATAAAACTTCTCATAAATTTCTATCAAGAGTGTAACAGGCTTTAGGATAGGTCCCGTCAGCACTCCTCCTCAAATCACCTCTTCTGCAATACTGATTAAGTTCTTCTCTTGACTTTGCAGTGTCTTTGGTTTTTCCCAGAATGTTTAGCACTGTGTTAAATATGTTATCAAAGAAATTTTTCTCGATATGCATAACATCCAAGTTGTGCCGGATGAGATTTGTGCTCCAATACGGCAAATCCCAAAATATACTCTGCTTCTTCCAGTTATGTTCTTTATATATATGGCCATTTATTCTATCTGCATCTGGTTCCCAAGCATACCTCAACCCTAAATGCTCTATAATATCAAATATCCATGCCAGACCTAACCGGTTCGGCGAATTTTGTGACTGCTTTGTTCTTCCGGAAGGCGATCAAGTTACGCCTGTAAGGATGATTTGGAGGCAAGAACTTCCTATGATTATCAAACCATGACTATTACCACTCTTTTACAATGTAAATGCATCCGAATCATACATGCAATAAGGGCATGTCAGACGCCCAGCAGAGCTCCAACCAGACAACATTGCATATGCCGGGAAGTCACTTATTGTCCACATCAAAGCAGCTCTCATGATGAAATTTTGTTTCATAGAAATGTCGTAGGCTATGACTCCTGTTTTCCACAACATTTTCAATTCGGCCACCAACAGTTGTAGGAAGACATCAATCTTTTCCTTTGGATTTGATGGTCCTGGAACCAAAACTGTCAAAAACATTGCAATATCTTTCATGCACTTCCATGGAGAAAGGTTATATACGGTCAGTATCACAGGCCAACATAAATACTGTTGCCCCACTTGACCAAATGGTTGGAAGCCATCGGTACAAAGACCTAATCTCACATTTCTTATATCTTCAGCGAAATCAAGATGATTTTCATTGAAATGCTTTCAAGCTTTTGAATCTGATGGATGCCGCATTTCATCCTCTTTAGATTCATGTTCAGCATGCCATCTCATATCAGCAGTTGTAGCCTCATATCTGTATAATCTCTGCAGGCATGGAGTAAGAGAAAAGTAATGCATCCTCTTGTAAGGCACACTTTTCCTCCTACTTGTACTAGCTCCCCCTTCGCCGTTTTTGTACCTCGATTGCCCACAAATCTTATACCATCTCAGCTCTGAGTCTTCACCCCAATAAATCATACAACTGTTCAAGCAACAATCGATCTTATTAACTGGGAGCCCAAGCCCACGCAACAACTTCTTCGTTGAGTAAAAACTGTCTGTTACAACATTATCATTTGGCAAAATTTCCTTGATTAACCCAGCTACAGAATTGAATGTCTTTTCTGATAATCGATGTTCTGCCTTAATATTTAACATCCAAGCAGCCGTAGACAACTGGGAATGACCCCACAACCAGGATACAATTCTTGATTTGCAGCACACAACATATCATAAAATTGCTATGCATCTGGATTTGGTTCTTCCATAAATGTATTCTGATTGAATTCATTACCCGATGCATTCATCACCATTTCTTCATATGTGTTTAAATTCACAAATGGTTCATCTATGGGAATTGACACTTGTTGGCTTGTAACAGCTGCTGGAATTTCCTCTGGTTCACCATGACAGTACCAAACATCATATTCAGGAACAAACCCCTTTTTTACACAAATGTACCTTAACAGTTTCAACATCTCTGTAGGCTTTATTCTGACACATGTGGAAGTTGCAGGGGCACCTAATCCTAGGCCCATCCATCCATTCAGGTTGGCCACATGCAAATGCGATAAATTCTTCCAATCCATTCAGAAATTCTAGATTAAGCAAGCCATCTTTATCCTTGCATACATCCACGAGCGAGCCCTGCTCATTTTTGACTGACTTATACAATTTTAGAAAACCATTAAAGTAAACCACAATATAAAACTATATTAGCATTACTAAATATATAACTAAATTATTTCTTTTACACAACTAAGGTAAATAATACTATTTAAATCATTTATAACTAAACCAATTTTCTTTTACACAACTAAGGTCCCTACACTGCAAGGCTAGGCCACGGCTACGATCCTTGTCGTGCTAGCAAGGACCGAGGCACAGGTTCATGCCAGGCTAATACTAGGGCTTGGGTTAGGGCCGGGCCGCATTGGGGTCCGTTCAATCATGAGACTTCATAAGCAATCAAGTGTCCTAAATTAATTCTACCTTCACTCCATATCTAAAAGGTAAGGCCATATCCCATTCAAGAATATTTTTTTGTAATATGTTATTCTGCTACTAATTATCATCGATCGTTTATGTTAAAATTTCAGCAGCATTTCTCCATTTGTTCTCCTAAATGTGTGACATATAGGCCACACTAGGAGAATGTATGAGGAAATACAAATCGCAATCTCAACTAACGATGATTAATAGCAGACTAACATATCACAAAAAATATTCTCAAACTGTCCACTAGGACAATTTGAGAATTTGCAAGACTAAGTCTTACAAATTCTCAAACGGGTCTAAAGGTTATAGTGCTGTGAGAAATAATATGGAATTCCAAGACAATCGAACTTATGCTTGTTATTCAGAAATTCTTGTCAATTATACATATTTCGATAGTGGTCTATACCTAGTCACTGACTTTTTAAGATTATTATGTCCAATATAAATTATTTTCTGCATTGAAATAATTTTTGAAATCATAATGAGTGGCTTGCTTGGGCTTGAAATCATATGGGGAAAAGATCCAACATGGCCTATGATTTCAACGACTATGATTTCGTTAAAATCATTACATAATAAATGAATTCCATAATAAACTCATTACATAATTGTATGTGAAGACTAAAATATAAATCATTAAAACTACTAATTCGGTGCTAAAAATTAAATAGAACTACAACAAGACTTTCATTCTAGCATCTCATAATTTAATGCATCATTCAATTTGAAGCAAAATTTAAATAATCAAGACATAACAAGCCCACAAATAACTACAAATGCACAAATATTATTGCATAAATAGTTATAAAGAAATAATAATAATAACTTATAAATAATAATTTAATACATCGCATAATGTAAATAATCAAGACATATATGTAAATAACAATATAATTACAATAAAATTAGAACCCTCATATTATTTCAAAATTTCATAGAATACATTATAGTTCAATATAATGCTATTATAAAATCTTTATAATCTAATATTATAATATCACATAATATAAATTTTTATAAAATGTTAATATAGTAGTATAGTGTATTCTAATTTTATTGTAATATATTATTATTATATACAATGATATTACTATAGAGGTTCTCTAAATTTAAGTGATATATAATATGATCGAATAAATTATTAAGATTATAATATCAAAACAACTTACTAATAATATTTTTTATAATATTAATTAATTAATTTAATCAGTCAAATTAAATTTGCAAAATATTTTGTAATAGTATAAAATATTATTTTATAATAATTTTTTTTAACCAGTGGCCTGGCCACCGTGGCCAGGCCACGGCCGTGGTTGCCGAAAAGGGGAGGCGGGGGGGGGGGGGAGAGGTTTTAATTGTGGCCTGGCCACCATGGCCAGGCCAACGCTATGGCCAAGGCCGTGGCCGGCAACGGGAGGCGCTGGGGAAAACCCCACCCCCGGCCATGGCCGGAAACGGGAGGGCTGGGGAAAAAACCCCACCCCCTATTTTTAAAAAAAAAACAGCGGTCCGACGGCCACGGCCACGACCGTGGCCGAAGACGGCAGGCCGGCAATGGAGGGGGTGGGGGGGGGGAGGAAATGGGAGAGACGGGGGAGGGAGGGAGGGAGGGATGGGGATTTACCCGGATGGGTCACCGGCGAGGTGCTGCTGTGCCGGAGAGCCGCCGATGCGCCACCGAAGGTGGGGAGAGGGAGGAGGGGGCCGCCTGAGGTGGGGAAGAGGGAGGAGGATGCTGGTTGTTGGGGGTGAGGGGGAGAGATCGTGAGGAAGAGAAGGGGCGGGGGGGTATTTAATGGTTTAGGATTAGTGACGCAAATTACGTCGCTAATTCGTTGCAATCAGCGACGCAAAAATTGCGTCGCTGATTGCATCGCTACATTGGCGCCTAACCACGCCTTGACGAGAAATTTGCGATGCAATCAAATGCGTCGCTGTATAGCGACGCAATCAAATGCGTCGCTGTATAGCGACACATCTAAATGCGTCACTATATAGAAACGTAATTAAATGCGTCGCTGTATTGTGACGCAATATTGCGTCGCTAAAAATTAACCCCTTTATAATGATATTTTATTTTTATTTAGTATTATTATAGTTTATTATATGTAATATATAGTGATATGCGTCGCTAATTAGTCGCTAAATAGCGACTCAGCTAACTGCATCACAGAATTAACGAATTTTTTTTTAATTTTTAATTTTTTGATTTTTGATTTTTTTAAAATAAAATTTTTAACTAATGAATTTCTAAATTTTGATCCGATGGTTGCAATCGATCCAAGCCATGATCCCGATCGGCGATGATCGATCCGACCGTTGCGATCCAACCGATCGGCGATGATTCGACGGTTGTGATCAATCCAAGCCATGATCTCGATCGGCGATGATTGATCCGACCGTTGCGATCCATCCAATCGACGATGATTCGATGGTTGCGAGCGATCCAAGACATGATCCTGATCAGCGATGATCGATCGGACAATTGCGATCCATCCGATCGACAATGATATCCGACGGTTGCGATCGATTGAACCCATGATCCCGATCGGTGATGATTGATCCGACGGTTGCGATCCAACCGATCGGCGATGATCCGACGGTTGCGATCGATCCAAGCCATGATCCCGATCGGCGATGATCGATCCGATAATTGCGATCCATCCAATCGGCGATGATATCCGATGGTTGCTATTGATCCAAGCCATGATCCCGATCGGCGATGATCGATCCGACGGTTGCGATCCATCCGATCGGCGATGATATCCAATGGTTGCGATCGATCCAAGCCATGATCCCGATCGGCGATGATCGATCCGACCATTTTAATCCATCCGATCGGCGATGATGAGACGGTTGCGATCGATCCAAGCCATGATCCTGATCGGCGATGATCGATCCGACCATTGTGATCCATCCGATCGGCAACGATCCGACGATTGCGATCGATCCAAGCCATGATCCCGATCAGCGATGATTGATCCGATAGCTGCGATCGAGCCGATCGGCGATGATCCGACGATTACGATCGATCCAAGCCATGATCCCGATCGGCGATGATCGATCCGACGGTTGCAATCCATCCAATCGACGATGATCCGACGGTTGCGATCCATCCGATCGGTGACGATTCGATGGTTGCGAGCGATCTAGGCCATTATCCCGATTAGCGATGATCGATCAGACCGTTGCGATCCAACCGATCGGCGATGATCCGACGGTTGCGATCGATCCAAGCCATGATCTCGATCGGCGATGATCGATTCGACCATTGCAATCCATCCAATCGGCAATGATCAGACGGATGCGATCGATCCAAGCCATGATCCCGATCGGCGATGATTGATCCGACCATTGTGATCCATCTGATCGGCGATGATCCAACGGTTGCGATCGATCCAAGCCATGATCCCGATCGGCGATGATCGATCCGACGGTTGCGATCCATCCGATCGGTGACGATATCCGACGGTTGCGATTCATCCGATCGGCAACGATATCCGACGGTTGTGATCGATTGAACCCATGATCCCGATCGGCGATAATCGATCCGACGGTTGCGATCGAACCGATCGGCGACGATCCGACGGTTGCGATCGATCCAAGCCATGATCCCGATCGGCAATGATCGATCCGATGGTTGCGATCCATTCGATCGGCGACGATATCCGATGGTTACGATTGATCCAAACCATGATCCTGATCGGCGATGATCGATCGGACGGTTGCGATCCATCCGATCGGCGATGATCCAACGGTTGCGAGCGATCCAAGCCATGATCACGATCAGCGATGATCGACAACAGACACTACCGTGGCCGGCAAGAAAGGGGGAACCCTTTTATATTTTTTGTTATTTTTTTCACTGGAGGGGTTATGGCCACGGTAAAAATTAAATTTTTTTATTTTTTTGTTATATGCGTCACTATTGCGTCGCTATATTAATAATTTATTTTTTAATTTCTGGGTTTTTGCGTCGCTAATGCGTCATTATATTGTGACACAAATGTTGTGTCATAATATAGCGATGCAATATTGCGTCGCTATATTGAAAATTATTTTTTTTTATTTTTTTGGTATTTGCGTCGCTATTGCGTCGCTAAATAGCGATCTAATCATTGCATCGCTATATTAACGATTATTTTTTAATTTTCTGGATTTTTGCGTCGCTAATGCGTTGCTATATTGTGACACAAATGTTGCGTCGCAATATAGCAACGCAATAGTGCATCGCAATATAGCAACGCAATAGTACGTCGCTATATTAAAAATTAATTTTTTTTTATTTTTTTGGTATATGCATCGCTATTGCATCGCTATATTAATGAATTTTTTTAATTTTTTGGGTTTTTGCGTCGCTAATGCATCGCTATATTAAAATATTTTTTTGTTTTTTTATTATATGCGTCGCTATTGCGTCACTAAATAGCGATGCAATGATTGCATCGCTATATTAATGATTTTTTTTAATTTTCTGGGTTTTTGCATTGCTAATGTGTCGCTATATTAATATTTTAAATTTTTCTATTTTTTAACATATGCGTCGCTATTGCGTCGCTAAATAGTGATGCAATGATTGTATCGCTATATTAAAAAAAATTTTAATTTTCTGGGTTTTTGCGTCGCTATATTGCGACGCAACATTTGTGTCGCTATACAGCGGCGCATTATTGCGTCGCTATATTAAAAATTTATTTTTTTATTTTTTTGACATATGCATCGCTATTGCATCGCTAAATAGCGACGCAATGACTGCATCGCTATATTAATAATTTTTTTTAATTTTTAATTTTTTGCATCACTAATGCGTTGCTATATTAAAATTAATTTTTTTTTATTTTTTTTGGCATATGTGTCACTATTGCATCGCTAATTGCGACTATATTAACGATTTTTTTTAATTTTCTTAGTTTTTGCGTCACTAATGCGTTGCTATATTAAAAAATAATTTTTTTTTTATTTTTTGTTATATGCATCGCTAAATAGCGATGCAATGGTTGCATCGCTATATTAACGAATTTTTTTAATTTTTCTAGGTTTTTGCGTCGCTAATGTGTCGCTATTGCGTCGCTATATTAATAATTTTTTTTGATTTTTGCGTCGCTATATTGCGACGCATTTTTTTTTTGCGTCGCTAATGGCGTCGCTATTTATTTTTCTCGCTGAGTTGTCGCAATTTGGTCGCAATTTGGGGACAAAAAATGCATCGCTAAATTGGGCATCACTATTTGTGAATTTTCTTATAGTGTTATTTGGTAAATCTTATATGCTTTATAACTACAACACATACAAGATATGACATGGAGTATGCTATATCCCAACTAGTCTCTTGTTCATATGACACAATCATTTGGAGATATCAATCGATGATAACAAATGGCTCTCCACACTACACTGTCTTGTAGGCATGGGTTATGTCTTTCATGCGAAAGAATACTAGACGATCTTTTGCATGGTCAACGTTTCAATGACCTATCATATTCTTTAGGATTTGGATGGCCTATTATGAGAAGATATTTGTTTGACAGATGTCAAACAGTCTCGATTTATTCCATTTTAAAGAGTTTTAATACTTTTTGTACTTCTCTGACTAAGATGGAGATAGAGACTTAGAGAGAAAAAGAAAGGGCATCCTCCAACCAAACCTTCCTTCTTCTTGATCTATTCCTTTTCCCTCCCCTTCTAAGCAAACATGACTTCCTCCTTCAGCCATTCATTAATTTACCTACTTCATTTTATAGAGTTAAAGAGAGAGTCATATAAAGAGAGTTGTTGCCTATTGATCCCTTCTTCAGGTGTTGGACCTGGTGTGGTACTCTCAGGGCCCAAAAGAATATAGAAAGGCTAAGGTCCATACTTTATGAGGCATCATGGAAAGGTTCTAGAGTTATTTTAGGCTCTAGGTTATCTCAAGGCCCATATTGGGCTATGAGCTTTGAGGGGCTAACTTGTATTGGATTAGGTGTGAGTCTAAGGATTTTGAGATTGAGTTAAATCATGAGTGTACATTGGCTTAGGTTGAACTTAATCTCATCGGGTTAGCCGTGGGAGTTTTTCTCTCTGTAGCTTCACTTTCTTTCTCCATCATATTTCTCTCTCTAGTTGGGCATCCTCTCTCCCATCCCCACATCCTTTTCTCTCTCTAGAAGGTTAGAAGGTGCAAGATCTTATGGGATGCCACATTCTCTCTCTTGAGCATCCTTTCTCTCTCTAGATGTGCACCCCCCATTTTCTCTCTCTAGATGTGCGCTCTCTTGGGGATTCTTTCTTTCTCTTGCGTGGGACCTAGGCGGTTGCCCTCGCTCTCTCTAGGGTACCAAAATTTGGTCTAGTTCCAAAATTTTTTTTGTAGAAGTCGGTCCAGGTATGAACTGATTTTTCGCACTAATTGGTATCAGAGCTGATCCGTTGTCACAACACCAGGACATGGGCCATTATCCTTATGCTTTCTCTTTTATTGCTTCACTAAAGA